>PRKT01000875.1:67655-78878 GCA_003671525.1 Saccostrea glomerata | reverse complement strand
CACTGGGCCAGAAAAGCTGAAACTTATGTGGAAGCATCCTGGTATAGTGTAGATTTTAAATTGTTTAAATCATGACCCCCGGGGGAAGGGCGGGGCCATTATAGGGAATCAAAGTTTTACATAGAAATATATAGGAAAAATCTTTGAAAATCTTCTTCTCAGGAACCACTGGGCCAAAAAAGCTGAAACATATGTGCCCATGGAAGGATCATGGGGTAGTGTAGATTTCAAAATGTCTAAATTATGATCAGTGGGGTAGGGCGGGGATGCATTATGTATAACAAGAGTGAAATCTGGTAAAGAACAGAATGGTCAAAGCTTCTCAGGTGAGCGATGTGGCCCATGGGCCTCTTGTCATAAATACACGTGTATAAGACCGAAGCACTTATAATCATTGATAAACAAAATATATCTGTACACTCAGCATTTGTTTAGTTCATTGATAATTAATCAAGCGTATATTTTTTACAAATCAAAAAGGTTGTGAGAGAGAGAGAGAAGTAAAAAGTTAAGCTTGGAAGAGTATAATTATGGTTATGGTTAGAATGGATTAATTGATTGTATGTTGTTTAACGTCCCTCTCGAGAATTTTTCACTCATAATTATGGAGACGCCACCACTTGCCGGTGGAGGGCTACAAATTTTGTCCTATGCTTGGCACTTAGGGCCTTTGAGCAGTGAGGGATCTTTTTCGTGCCAGCACCTACTGCGACACGGGGCCTCGGTTTATACGGTCTCATCCGAAGAACCTGTCTCCACGTCCCACAGTGGAATTCGAATCCGCGACGTAAAGATCAATGCCTTACTTAGCGATTCTTTAGAGCATAATGCTCTAACCACTGCAATACGCTGGTTATTGTCAATTTCTTAGCAAATATATATGAAATACTTGTCTTAATAAGGATTAATTAAGTTTTGAAGATGCTTTCTTGGAGCATAGACATAAGGCGCTTTAGTTCTATGCTTGGCCGGAGCACATGCATACTTTGTGATTCTTGACAATAATTAAAAAAGTGTCTTTAATTTTTCTATCCTCTGCCCTTTTGTTATTACGGTACGATGTAAGTATATATTTCCTACGCTTCATATTAAATTGCACAATTTAGGACTATAGATCTACAGTAAAATATCAAAAATGTTACACCCCCATTGTGACGTCATTATTTTTTAAAATGACGTACTTGTATTTCTAAATTGTTTTATCAATAAGACTTTTTAGACAAAGCCATTGCAACTACATGTATAAAATAACATTGACTGATATTCGTAATATTGAGGTGAAGAATTCATCTTATAAAATTACGATTTTTCAGCGATAACTGGCGAGTAATATTACGTCTTATAGCACCATTCTGTTTTATTCATGTGTTCTGGTGGTTTAAAAATTAACACATTTTTAAAAAATAAACACAGTCCGCAAAATAACACCATCGTAATTTTTTGCATAAAGAATGCTTTTTAATCAAGATTTCATCTGAGAAAATTTCAAAGTGGTGTTATGATGCGGACCTATTAAAAAATGCTTTTAAGTAGTTGATTTTAAACGATTTTTCCGGAAATACGCATTCCATGCATGTTTTGACCGCCATAAAATAGTTAAACGGGGATACATTCTTAAAATTTTGGTTTATATTTTAAGCTAGCATATATCCAACATTTATTTCCACTATAAAGTTTTGATTCAGTTGAAACTTAAATCTATGGAAATTCTCGGGGCCAAATATAATAAGAAGTGAATTTTGTTCTTTCATGGGGGAGGGGGTTAATTTTTGTTGTTTTCGAGGTATGAAGAGACCCATGAATTCATATCCACCACGAAATGAGAAATGTTACATACATATACATAACTTTTCAATGATATTCAATACATCCACGAATTCAATTTCCAACAAACCATGAGATTTTACTCAACACACGAAAAACTTACCCCACGGAACTATGTTATTTTACAATAAATAATCATGCACTGACTTCCGGAACGTCTCAGACTGGTTCTGATCGTTTCTACGTCTATTTCAAATGTGTCCTTCCTTCTGTCAATCCGATAATCCCTACAACCAAAAAGTTTAAATTAAGGACAGATGACACAAACCTATGTAAAAAAAATAACAACTTCACGCGTATATATGTAATAAAAAAATGACTAGTTTAACCGTATAAGCATTAAATTTTTTATTCAAAGTTTCACAGAAATAGGATCTGATGTTACAAAATTTTATATTGATTATGGAAGATGATTGGTGAAAGGTACACATAACACTATTATTTTAAAATTTCCTAACATTTTAGAAATTTATTATTTAAATCATATACAACAAAAAAAGGCTCAAAAATATATACCAATATAGACATCCATATTTAGTTGTTCATGTCATCAGTCCACAAGAGAATGTCCAACCCCCCAAAAAATTGTGTTTAAAAACAATTACTGTTTTATTAGGTTTAATTTACTAGGAGTGTGATATTGATCAACATTATCCTGCAGCTCCATATCAGCCCTATAGAGCTGATACAGCTATTTTGACATCAAGCATATTGCATAAGTTCAATAATTCCCCTTTTATTGCTAATTATGAAATATACTGCAATATTTTTAGCTGTATTGCAATATACATTTATGATACAATTTATTCAGTAGCACGGATACCCTTCCTTTAAAAAACCAAATGATAATTATCAACTAGTGTTAGGTCGTTTCTCTCTAAAATGTTTACTCTCAGATAATTTGTCGCTACCGTTTCATGATAGGTCATTTCCTTCTCCTGCCAAGGTCATTTCACCCCATTTTTAATCTGGCTTGGTCTATTTTAATTAAGTAGACTTTCATTCTTGTATTTTTAACCCTTTATCTTGTCATGTAAATAAATTTTATCAAATTAGGACCCATAAAAACTAAACGATAGAAAGTGTGTTAGAATCTTATATACATGGGAAAAATTCCAACATCTAATAAAAAAGTAAATTAATACCTTGATTAATTAATACCTTGAGTAAATTAATGCCTTGCCTAGTGGATGCCTCCTCCTTAAGGGCGATAATTTTGGAATCAAATCTAAACCCAATTAAAAGACCATCAATTTGTTTAAATGATCAATATTTACCCATAATAAAAGAGTCCATGAACTGAATATTACAAAGATACTGATAAAACTAAAAAAAATATCATTGATTGATTACACAATGTTTAGCGTTACATACATGTACGAATAAAAAGAAATTGTTTAAAAAGGATATTGCCCTACTGGTTTCAAAATTGATATCATTGACATTTTCGCCGTTTATACTGTAATTTTGTTTGTAAGACAAATCGGTCCAACACGCTTCTAGAGAAGTAATTTTTTTTTACATAAGCGTGTTAGTGTCATCTGTCCTTAATTGAAACTTTTTGGTTGTAGAGATAACCGAATTGACATGCAGAAGAAAGGACACATTTGAAATAGACGTATAAATGACCACAACAAGTCTGAGACGTTTTGGAAGTCCGTGCATGATTATTTACTGTAAAATCATAGTTTCGTGGAGTCAATATTTCCTGTATTGAGTAAAATCTCTTGGTTTGTTGGAAATTGAATTTGTGGATGTATTAAGTATTATTGAATAGTTATGTATATGTATGTAACATTTCACATTTCGTGGTGGATATGAATTCGTGGGTCTCTTCATACCTCGAAAACAACAAAAATTAAACCCCCATGAAATTTGTGATTTCACAGTATTTAAATATTAAGTTCATGTATGTTGTGTAAAAAAAACAAATATGTTATTAGCATAATAAAAAATACCCTCATCCAATATTTCGACGCTGGCGGAGGTATCTTAGGCTGATACAGAATGTGATGTAGGGTATCAGGAAGGATATGGAGATAACGAATAGAATTCAATCTCAAAGTCCATAAAACAATACAAAATTAGAGCAGAGCAAACACGGACCTCCAAATCATTAGATGTGGGATCCGATGCCATGGAGGGGTGAGCATCCCCTGCTGACCGGTCACACCCGCCGCGTGCTCCTTGTCATGATCGGAAAATAACGGGAAAATCCACCGTCAATTCAGTGTATGAATATTTAATAATGGACTAACAATTAGTATGAAAAACGTCAGTCAGCATTTGAGTAAATGATTCTCTAATTACTCCCCAAACAACTATAAAACAATGCAAAATGTCTAGTCGGTACATTTACCCAGGCGCGAATTGATAAGAGCATGAGTTATTCAAATATCAGAGATCTGACCCATATGTCACTCCTTCTTTCTCCTTTGACAGTATATTTTTAACGAAACAGGTCATTTAAAAGGGTGTTTTAAATTTAATTTGATTATACGTATATACAATAAAGAAATAAAAAAGAATTCAACAAGGATCTAGCTTCAGTGTGCTCTAGGTATCATGCGGATAATTAATGCTGACAGGTGGAGAATTCGACACTGCATTTTGTTCTTAACACTGCAAGGTAAATGACTGTCTTATATTTTGCTATACCTATTGACAATTTCAGCGCCCATTTATGTAAGTAAAATTCTTGTATGTATTCAACTGAGCAATCCATCCGATTCGTTATCAATATTAATCTTCCTATGTGAAGAGTATTTCCTGCTGCTAAATAGATACTTTTTATATTATTTGTTGAAAAATTTTCAATTCAAGTAATAATTCATTACAAAAAATACTTGATAATTATAATTACGTTTTCTTTAGTTAAAGGAAACTTATCTGTTTTACTAAATCAAGAAGAACTCAATCGAGGAATATGTGATGGTCAGATGTTAAATGTAAGCATCGATGTCACCTGTGAATTCAGTGGAGCTAGAGCTAGAATAAAAGGAGGAAACGAGATAACGCACTGTGAAAACAGAATATGTGCAAAGGGTGGACAATTCAGCGGGACAGTCAACATCCTTAATGTTTTCTTCCCTATGGATTATAAATCACACATCGACAATCTATTGGAAGTAAACGTCACATGTGCGGATGGAAGTGTCTTTAAAGATGAATTACATATGGTACCATGCCGTAAGTATTACATTGTAAATAAAGTAAATTCAACAGCAGCGTCTATACTGAAACACTGAGATACAGAACTGCAAATTAGCTCAAAAATGAGAAAATCTGTCATTTGATCACACCTCTGCCAAACTGAACAAAAACCACAGTCTTGGATTGATTTGTCAATCGTTCTCTTTGTTATTTTCTTCACCACTGCACTTCTCTTAGTCAAAAAAAGTTAATTTGCCTATTTTTTTTCTTGCAAATTTTTTTATTACCATTTCATGAGTGTGATTTTGGGCGACAAAAAGCCTTATATTTAGTTTGTCTGAAAGGAAATTTCCAGTTTATACGGTATAATTATTCTTATATCCACTAGTACAACACCTATCGTAAATGCTGCTTTCAAATGTTTTCTATGTAAACATCAAATAAAGGGCTCTGGAGTTTTGTATGCAGGGAGAAAAAGACCTCTGGTCCTTTTGCTGGTACATTTTGAAGAAAGGGTCTCTTAAAAAATTGGCATTTTTTTGCTCTTGGAAGTGACGTTGAATTAAGGTTAAATAATTGAAATTTATTTTCCCACCATCCTCGTATTTTGTTATTTATTTGAATGCACTAATTTTTTTAAATTGAAAAATATTTTTTATAAAATAATATTATTTTACTGTTTTAGTATCTCAATTTCATCACTCTGTCGTTTGCAACAGAACGCATGCGCGGATAACGTGTGAAAACAACTCCTACAATTTATCTAAATATGGAATGACGATAAAAAACTTTACAACCGGAAACACACTGGATCATTGTTGGTGGCGGGAAAACTCATCGGAGTGTTTTAGAGAGTTAGCCAAAGGTTAGTAGTATTCATATCAAAGTATCATAAAAAGGCATTCTGAAAACATTGCATAAGCAATGCATGTCCCCTTCCAGGTTCCCCTTTTCTCTCTAGGATAAAAGCTCGTTTAAAGTATAAATTTATTGCATCAGGACTCCAACGTAATCCCAATTTTGAAAAAATTAAAATATCATTAATCTTACAAAAAAAAAATTACGAGGAACCAAATTCAACCTTGATTTTCAAATCATCAAGATGCACTTACATACCAAAAATCAGCTAAATATCTGCAAGTATTAAAAAAAACAAAAGGGACAAAGGGACAGACTGACGGACAGACAGCTAGATGAACAGACTGACAGCTAAACAAGCAGACGGATGGACAGCCTCAGAACAAACCTATAGTCTCCTCCAATGTCACGGACAGAGGGTCTAATAACGCAGTCAATCACAGGTCATTAGTATTTATATCAAAGTCACATTAATAACAGAATAAACCAAAAATATCTAGTATTTATATCTGAGACTCATAAATCTAGATAATACACGTCATTTTTCTTCAATGACAATGAAAAATTTTATAATCTTAAAGATAAATATTACAACAGTTATGACTGAAGCGAAAAGGATAGTCTAAAATGCATGTTTTACAAGATATTTTTTCTAAAATAATTAAACATTGCGTTCCAGGTCTTCCTAATGGTTCTCAGTTAATTCTACCAAACGTGAATGGGCATGAGGTGTTGATATGTGAAATGGATGGACAATTTGTAAACATCAACATTACATGTGACCAAGGTAAATACCCGTAAATATGACCTTTCAAGTTAACATGGTACATGTATGTATCTGTAATCAATCTACTCGTATGTAAATAAGACAAATATCTATAAATACCACATTACATGTTAACATGGTACATGTATGTATCTATTAACTATCTACTAGTATTTTAATAAGATAAATATCTATAAATACCACATTACAGGTAAACATAGTACATGTATGTATCTCTTTACTATCTACTAGTATGTAAATAAGATAAATATTTATGAATACCATATAACATATAAACATGGTACATGTACATGTATGTATTTATTAATTATCTACTACATGTAGTATGTAAATAAGATAAATATCTATAAATACCACATTACATGTAAACATCGTACATGTTTGTATCTATTAACTATCTACTACTATGTAAATAAGACAAAAACCTATAAATACCACATAACATGTAAACATGGCACATGTAAATAAGATATATATTAGTTAATCAATGCAGGTAAACATGATACATGAATGCATCTGTAAACTATCTACTAGATATATTATGTATATACGATAAATTTTGTATCTATGAACATAAAAGAAAAGCATGGTACATGTATATATCGGTAGACAATATACCGGTATGAAAATAAAATAAAAATCTGTAAATACGAACAAAGCAGGTAAACAAAATATCTGTTACATATAAATTTCCCACGTACACAATGTAATATGTAAACATGAACATTACATTCAAAAAGATATGTATATATAAACTTTATAATTATGCAACCAAGATACGTGTAAATTTAATGAAAACATACAGGTAAAGGAGGTATGTATATGTAAACATGACCATTACAACCTACAATCTTCTGTATTTGTAATAATTATATGTTAACAATGTAAATATCTGTAAACATAGCATGTAAACAATATAAAAATCTGTACACATGGACTATAAAAGTGAAAAATAATATTGCACGAATTCTTCGCAAAAAAAATGTCAATTAGATAAGAAAGTATAACTTGACAACGACATTTAAAACTTTTTAATTTATCAAATTAAATGAGATAACGAATGGTATTCAAGATCAAAGTCCATTTTAGGAAAACAAACGGGGTGCAGAGTAAATACAAACCTCCAAAATCACTAGAGCTTAATTAATCAGGTGTCAGGTGTCTGGGTAATGGATAGGTGAAAGGTCAATAAAAAGATATGACGTGTCGACGTTAAATCTGATGTATGGGATCAGAACTGCAACCAGAAATTAAAGAATTTTTGATAAAAATAGGACAAAGGAAATCATGATCAATTATATAAATAAGTACTTTAAATAGCATGTTAAATTATGTAGAATTGCGAAATTGTAATTGTGAAAAAATATCTTAAGAATGTTTCGATGAAAAAATATTTGCAGAAATTTTTAAACTTGAAACTACATATTCTGACTTAAGATTAATGTGCTTTATCAAGTAATTAATAATTAATCAGCTCTACATGTACACATTAGCACTAGATCTGTTTTTTTACTTTCAATATGATGTTTTTAAATAAACCCTTTTTTTATTCTATCAAATTTAAAAGTAGAAAAGTAAGAAATACTTTTTGTTTTACTTTTTAGCTTATGGCACCGATGGCCTGACCAGCGGACAGGAAGTACATTCTAACACAATACTTCCGTTTGGATGCGTTTTACTTTCCTTTCTAGTGCTTCTCCTACCGCAATATTGTTGTTAAATATATCCCTTCCATAAATGGTTATTGCTTCGTTTTGGAAGTGGTCGTCTACCTAATCCATTGACAGGGGGTAGTAGTGGTTGGTTCAACAAGGAATGCTTACTCTTTGCAGGCACCAGATTCCGCCCCTGGAATTTCATGGTGTCAGTGCTTTATGCTGCCTTTGCAGTCTTTGTAGATTTTTTGAAAAACTATTAGTGTTAATGAATATCTTAACCTTTTATGATATTTCAAACAGAATAGCATTGTATTGCCAAAACAGGAATTAACGAGCAAAGGGAAATTCAGAAGAACTACGGAACTTACACAATCGGCTTTAAAACAGCAGTGGAATGTCATTATTTCTTTTGTTTGATACATTGACCTTGTCAGCAAATACGATATATCATTTAGTCAAATACTGATGGACGTTTTTCGTGTTAATTATTGGGTCATTATTTACACTGTTTTGTTTTTCAGGATATTGTCCTTTAAATATTCTATCATGACAAAAAATCACAGGGCGGGTGTGACTAGTCGATCACTTGATCCCACGTCTAATTCCAATGTATCTGTTAGATCTTTATCTGTTTCGTTCCTGATTTGTATTGTTTTAATGGAGTTTTTAGAATAATTTCCGGTACCTCCATAATTCATGGTTATTCATAAAGAATGTTTTAATTAATATTTACACATCATTATGGTGTTTTAAGAGTAGAAATTGGAGCCGTTTTTCAGTTAAAAGCTTTTAAGTTTTGAAATGTAGGTATGATAAAACTTATTTTTACATTTGGGAGCTAGGGATATTTGAATAGAAATACTGCATAAACATCCTGTCATACCTCTTAGCTGAGACAAATAGTGACATAAAAGTGGAGGATAAAAGTTCATGAGGGTTTGTTTGTAGTGTTTAAACTGATGTTATAGATCAGAGTCTCCAAATCTGTGTTATAGATCAGAGTCTCCAAATCTGTGTTATAGATCAGAGTCTCCAAATCTGTGTTAGAGAGCAGAGTCTCCAAATCTGTGTAAACAATGATAATACAAAAATCACTGTTGAGGGTATTCGATTTCATGAATACTTCATTTGTGAACAAGCTTGTTGAAAGCTTATGGGTGGCATTCAATGGGAATCGCCTATCTCTACCTTTCCTCTAAGAAATAACGGGTTTAATTAATTATTCTTGTCATACTTCATATCAAAGTATATATTTGTTGTCCTTCAGTTGTTATGTCCCCAATATAAAATATTCAGGGCATATAGCTGCTGGTATGTGTCCGCTTTAAAGGTTTGTTGATTCGAACGCATATTGGTTTGTTTAGGTTTTCAAAAATAAACCTTTAAACATTTAAATGCTCACTTTTAAGGCTTTAATATTTTAGAAAGTACAATGCATTTCTTGTGACAGCACCTTTATTTGGGTACCTTTTTACCTCTTTACCTTGACCTTTCAATTTCTCTTTCAAAATTTTACCATATTTTAATCATTGTTTAAGAGGTTTTTCAATCTTCTTCCTTAAATTGAAGTTTGACCAAGAAATGTACATTTGCAAAGTCTTTATCCTTGATTATAACTTTTAAATTCTGGAACCTCTAGTAGGTAACTATCTCACTATTAAATAAAACATACTGCTATTTCATGAGAAAGAATTTAATATTTCATGTATTTCATTATGAATAATGTCACACAAACAACAATGTCTTGTTTTTTAATAGAATTAAGGCGCGTGTTTTAACATTAAATTCATAACCAAGCATATTACATTGTCATATATTTAATAAACTTAAAAATTCTTAATTACCATATGTGCAACACATCTTATTTATGCTTCTTTGCGGGATATTACATGCATGACAGTTTGATGATGACAAAGTAGAAGATTGATCTGTGCGTATTATGAACATTGTAAGGATGTTTACGGTACATATCATACTATCATTATATTTATCACAGGGATGTCACTTTGAAGAGATTTTATTTAATTCCGATAAAAATACCAGGTCATTTTTTTTAAGGATGAAAGATTATCCTTTCATATTGTTTATTTACATTCTGATCTCTATTTCAGCAATTATCCTGAGAGTCATTGGCTTTAAGTAGAAATGTTTCAACCAGAATTCAGTAAGTTTGTTAGCAGAAAAAAATCTTTAAAAGAGATATTGTTAAAAAAAACACATCAAAATAAACAAATTATAATTATGAATTTGTATGTGTGCATGTCAACATGTTTTAACTACGATAGCTGAAGCATATACATGTATCAGTATATTCTACAAAGACTGCATGAGTAAACATAATGCAAACAATACATGTACAATATTTGATATTAATACTGTAGATCACTAAATTTTCGCGACACCTTATTTTTTTGTGAGATAGTCAGTGACTCTTGATTAGCGAGACAAAAGTTTCACGACTAGTGGTTGTTGCTCAATATAATCATAAGAAATGCTATTATATGCGAGAATTAAATTTTCGCGAGCACACTGTCTCGCGTAATTACGGGAAAATAAAGTTCTCGCGAATTAATAGTGATTTACAGTAACAACATTGAATTCTTTTTATGCCCTCGCAATAAAATGACCAGGGTATATACAGCTGTGCACATAGTGTTTATATGTCTTTCTGTCCGTCGTTTAATCAAAGTTAGTTTCAGGACCATTTTGTTTTACTTAAAGAGGATCTCTGATAGATGCCTCACACAAAATGCAGAACTAGGTCAAGTTTTGAGTTGAGTTAACTATTTTTGAAAGGTATGTCCCTTAGCATTGAAAAAATTCTAATAATTCACTATTTTCTGGCCTTTTTTGTTGTGCTTGTACATGTATATACTGATATTTGGTTAATGATAATTTTTTATACCCCCTGCAAATGAAGTTTTTTTTTTGGGGGGGGGGGGG
>PRKT01000875.1:14266-67544 GCA_003671525.1 Saccostrea glomerata | reverse complement strand
AGGGGGGTATATAGGAATCACCTTGTCCGTCTCTCAATCTATCCGTCCAGCTGTCAGTCTGTCTAGCTGACCGTCTGTCTGTGCAAACGTGTCCGGTCCATATCTTTCTTACGGAGGAATATTAGAATCTACTACTCCACACAAAGATTGCCCATGGCCTAAGGATGTGTCATGACCTTGACCCAAGGTCATTTGAGGAAGTTCAAGGTCACTGGAAGAAAAAGTTCATAATTCGTATCTGGTCCATATCTTTTTTATGGATAAACCTGGTAGGTTCTAATTTCACACAAAGATTGCTCACTACCTAAGGATGTGTCATGACCTTGGGTCAAGGTCATTTGGGGAAGTTCAAGGTCACTGGAAGAAAAATATTATAATTTGTGTCCAGTCCATATCTTTCTTTATTATGGAAAAACTTGAATCGACTACTTCACACAAACATTGCTTATGACCTGAGGTTGTGTCATGACTTTTAACCAATGTCATTTATGCAAGTTCAAGGTCACTGACAGGAAAAGTTCATAATTCGTTTCTGGTCCGTATCTTTAGTCGAATTTTTTTATTAGGCTGGGCCTTTGTTTCATTTTTAAAAAATATAATGAGCAATTACATTTGCACCAAAAATGTTTTTAGCATTTCTCTTTTCTCTTAGATCCATAAAATATTCATGATTTAGCACTTCTGAAAAACCCAGCAGGGGGTATTTTGTCCCGTTTGAACAGTTCTATTTTTATTGAACAAATAAAGACATATTGATGATTTACAGAGCAAATATGAGTTTCAGTGAAACTCATACTTAACATGGATTGATCCATTTTAACAGAGAAATTGCATATTTTTTTCTTTTTTAATCTATTTTCATTGTATTTTTTGGCTATTAATTTAACTGAAATTTTATAAGTATGTTGTGGTGTAGACAACCAAAACAGCAATATAAAATTGTGTAAACGGGATTTGTGTGTTCTTTGTGTGTACAAATTTGAACAGCTATTAGAAAAGCCTATACCATTCATTTCATATGTAAAGAAAACAACGATCAAAAAAGTAAAGGCCATTCCTGATACTCTTTCATTCTCCCTGGATAATGATATCAACATAAAGGATGTACAAAAGTTACTTGTTGAAATCCAAATTACAGAGACAGAAAAAAGAAAAGTAAATGAGGAGCAGTTGTTGGAATTAATGTATACACCTGTATTAAAGAAATCTTTTACCGTGAAAGGTGTCAAAGAGGTTCAGCATATCCCTTGTGAGAAAAGAGGAATAGTATGGATAAGTGATCAAAGTGGATAAATAATCTTGACGAACAGATCAAGTGACCCTATTTACGCTTTGACAAATACAATAAGTTACACTGGGGGACATTCCGTGTCACGTGATGGCAATTTAATTAACATAGATGGGGGTCATAACATCAAGAAATTCTACAAGTACAACAGGAAAGAAAAAACTATAATACCGAAAACAGAACCATGGTAAGCAGAGTGTGTATACTGCTCTCCCTTAAATGAAGATATATTAGTTGGAATGTTGAGTTATAAAAAGGGTAGACATGGGTACACAGAGGCAAAGGTAATGCGGTTTAGCAGTATAGGACAAGAAATTCAGTCCATTCAACACAATACTACGGGAATGAAACTGTATAAATTTCTTGCATACATTACTGAGAACCACAATGGAGATGTAATTGTGTCTGACTTCAAGAATGGTGTCGTGGTGACAGGGCGTGATGGAGAATATCGATTCTCGTACACAGGACCTCCATCAGGATCACGAATATCACGGCAAGGAATCTGTGTAGACGCACTATCGCAAATGCTGGTGTCTGATGATAAAAGTAACAGTTCAGATGATTGACAAAGATGGTAATTTCTTAGCACTGCTTTTAAGTAAAGAAAACAGAATAACAATATCTCAGGGGTTGAGCTATGATAGCAGAAATCACTTTCTCTTTGTTGCAACAAAAGATATTGACAAAATAGTATGTGTATACAGATACATACAGAAAAAGGAGTATTAACTACTCATTGATAAGTAAAAATAATCTTGAAGAAGGAACCGAAGTTCCAGCAGAGTATCAAAGTCACTGTGAGCGGTTTTTGTTCATTTACTCTTTCATATTTGACGTCATAATGGTTAAAGACGTCATCTCACTGCAAATTCGAGCTGTCATGACTCGTGAGTTTACCTTTCATTTTATATAATATTAACATAAGAAGAATGCTATTGTATGTAATGTATTGTTACTGTAATTTTAAGTCTTTAACCCCCTTCCCCACAATCACGCATTTTAACGCATATACCTTTACCCACAATCACGCACTTTAACGCACATTGCGTTTTTTGACGTTTTCTGCTCTGATACCACGTAAAGTTTTGATGGTATGACAATAAATGATAAGATAATAATTTTTTAAATTTCCATTCTAATATATTTCGCAAATAAGAATACTTTTCCTCGTTTTAATATGTCCGAGTCATTCGATTTATTAGACTAAACCTGGGATGCTAGACAAAGTAAGAAGGTTTTTCTTTTGACACTAAATAAACCCACCACTTGAACCACTGGGTTGGTGATTTATTATCCCACAATATTGTGTGAGAAGGGACCTATGATTCAGAATTCATAAAATTCTACAAATGAATTTTTTTATGTAAATATTTGATAAAAGTGTGTGCAATAATCGACAGAAGGAATGGATAAAATTACCAAAAAAAAAATTAGATTAATTCATATTCAAACAACTGATGAGAAAAGAGGTTTTGTTCATAGAATAAAGCTTTCAAATTGTTTAATTTACATTAAATCTTATTTCTTGTTCTAAGAGCTTACGCATCAGGCGACTGAAACTTGCGGAAGCGTTTATCAAGCCAAAGGGCATTACCCTGAATTGAAACAGACCAAGTGACGTTTGGAAAGCGGTTATCTCCTTCGCTGCATCATCCAATGGTAGCTGCCAGTATCCCTTAATTAGATAGATCAAATTTGGACACATATTTACTGCCAGATATTTGTACATAAATATCATCAGCATTTGGAATGGTTTCTGCATCGAAAACAGTTACTTTTTTAATTGTACGAAATCAATCAATCATAAGTTTGAGATTTTAATTCAAATGTACTGAAAGCCTGAATTAAAATCAAATCAATTAATGTAATTTTGATCATCTACATCCAGGTTATTTCTCCACAGTAACCTGCAAAATATAATTATATGGTACTCTATAACCTAATCCGCTTGTAACTACGCATATGCAGAATATGTGAACAAAAATATTCTGCGTAAGCACATGTAATAATTTACCTATTAATCAAAATCTACTTACTTTTAAAAGAAAAAAAATGACATGTGGATTAAATGCTTCGTAGCCTACTAGTGTTGGGAAAAAAATATTTTTACTTTAAAAAGTGAAGAGCGAAAATGTAGATTCAATGTTTGTGCTTTTCAAATATATTTGATCTTAGGTTTCCCATTCTTACATTCAGGAAAAGACGTTCTGGTTGTTATTTTAATTGTCACTTGTTTCCATTTATGTTTTTTCGAGTTTTTTAAAATTTTAGTGAAATTATTATCTACAAGTAGAACTCTGCATTACATCTTCTTCACATTGTTTCTTTTGGTTTCCATTATGACAGACGGCGTGAAAAACAAAACAATTAAGAAGCTTGCTATAATGTATGAGGAAGGAAAAAAAATCTGATTGATTTAGTAATGAGTGATATCAGTGAATCAAAACTTTCAAGGAAATCTAGATTACTAAAAACAAAAAGAAATATTACCCATGAAGAAAATTTTTATTCACAAAGTCGAAAAAATGCTTATAAAAGCGACACTATTCCTTTTATATGAAAAAAAATCCGATCCCAAGAGTTAAGGACATTTCCATTATCTTAATAATCTCTCTGAATAATGCAATCAACAAGGCAGATGCAACTAAGTTATCGGTAGAAAGCCAATTAATAGTATTAATATAGGAAAAAGACTATTTTTTTTATCTCTTATCATTTATTTTCAATAGGGGAAAGTCCTAGGGAGATTCGTTCCATTTCCAGTGTGACAACAGACAAGATATAGTTATTCAAATGGAGAAATAATATCGTTAAACAAAAAAAGGTGCCGGTTTACACATTTTGACAGATACAGGTAGTCGTACTGAAGGACACACTGTGACTCGTGAGGGGAACCTGATTTACAAAGACAGGTATTATAATATCAGGCATCTTTTCTACAGACAACAAAACACACAATACACTCATAAAGAAAAAAGATTCAAAACAAGCTGCAAAGGAATCCTTACCAAAGCATTTTAACACCTACTAATGTTATTGTGATTAAATTTCAAAACACGTGGTGTAGGTTGTCCCATTGAAAGGTTTAAGGGTGAACCAGTTTCATAAATAAAATTGGCATTAAAGCTGAACACGATTCGTAAAAGTAATGCGTACGTCATTTTAGTTCCCGAGTCTCGCTACCCTGCAGACCCCTATAAATAGGGTAAGAATTGAAGACTGTTCAGTTTAATCAGTTCACAGCACAGTTAAGGTTACAAAAAGGAGGCAGAGCCTAATTTGTACCGGAAACTTGACTATGACATCATTCACATCATACGTCATACAACATTTCTTTAAAATACCACAAAATGAAGTTATCTGCTAATTTAACCAGTAATAAATCATCAAACTACATAAAAACTTACTACAGCGTGTTGTTTTGTCGTTAGTAAAATCCCACATAACAAGTTATAAACAAGTCTCTGATTGCAATACACTTGTCAATATGACGTCATTTCTTACAACGTGACGTAGTTTGTATGATGTGAGAGACTGATCAAGTAATATTTTCTCAACAAAATATGTATTTTCTAATTAAATAAAATATTATTTACAGATATTCTTTGGGCCAATAACTTGACTTAAATGTCTTCTTCACTATTTTATTAATATATTTTCTGTACATTACGTATCTAATTGACACTGCCGTATATTTGTATGCAAGTACATCGGAGGGTAATGCGGGGGGTCTTCATAAATGATCCAGTGCAAGGGCATACACTATATGGATCAAAGTAAGCTTTTACATTTCAACTATATAACTATTAATGTTTCTGAAAAGTGCTGCGATCCTGATGAAATCATAAAAACAATTTAATTATATCAATATTTCGTGCCGTTGACCAGCAAAAAATATAGCATTTCGTCATACAAGTATAATTTTAACAATGAAATTGCAGAATTTAGACAGGATCGCAGCACTTTTTAGAAACTACAATGCGTGTTGAAAAAATTTATATACAAAACTTGGAAATTTAACTTGGTTATGCCCTTGCACTAGTGATATTTATATGTAACATCAATACTTCAAGTCAATGTGCTAAAATCGCGTGACTGCCGAATCACGTGACTAGTCTAATTATAAAATATAATCATCCTCGATATGTAGTTATTAATCATAATTACAATTATCTGATATAAATAATGTACAAAAAATAATCGCCATCCCGATTTCGAATACATTTTTAAATACAATATTTAGTCGATATTTCTATTGCGCACCTTAACTGTATTGCGTTGACACCGGTGTAGACGGACGAATGTTATACAGGACTTGGTAGAGAGAATAATAACGTAATACTTCGTCTAATGCAGGAAAGTAAGATACCAAATTTTACAATTATAGTTGTATAAGTCAGTACGGTATACAAACAACATAGATAAACGTAACTGCAATAAAATATAAACAAAGGTAATGCAAGATAACCAGCACGAACACAGGTCGCCATTCCACGCTTAAACCTGTGACAATAAAGCAGTCAGGTGTAACGAATGCGACGAGTATACCCTATTTACCGTCTTCCTTGGAAGAAGGTATTATATAGTTGAAGTTTTTTACAGTCTTCGGACTGTGCACTTCCTCTCTTTTGTGATTGATAGAAATTGCATGATGAGAAAATTTCAAATTGTTTCATTGGTTGAAATCCTGTTTGAGGCAAGGGAGATAACTTTCTGATGATCTAATTTTCTTATTACTTAACAATTTAGCAAGATTTTCAATCTTTTTTAAAAAATGACAAAACGAACAACAAAATCAGCAGAAATTAATTTTAATTAACATGATATTTTTTATAGCAATAGCTAAAAAGTCTCTTTAATTTCATTATAAATAAAATTTGATTTATATTGCTTGCTTTACAATTTGTTATCATTCTTTTCCCCTTTCCTTTTCTTGAAGAAGGTAACGGATCAGCTGAGGTTTGCCGAAAGATCTCGGCCAGTTTACGGAGACGACCGTGATAGAGCTAATGCCATTTAAAAGCTAATGTAGAAATACAAAATCAAGAAATTCAAAAGAATAATATGATATGTTGGTATAGATCAGTAAACTGTTTAAGTTTGTTGCTAAAGACGGTAAGCTTTTATAAAAAGCTCTACTTGTATAGATGCATCGTAGATAATGCTATCAAAAATGGCGTATGCCTATTTACGAGTAGTGTTCAGTTTAAAACAGGAAATTGCTATAGTCAGTTTCTTTTAAGAACATATTCTATGAAAAATGTTTCCAGAACTTTCTGAAAGAAACAGAAAAGGTTTGGGGTTGGAAATGGGTGGGGTTAAAATTCACAATGTACTTAATCTTCGCTTTTTGTGATAATTTACAGCGTAACATTAAGTTCAGAAGCAACATATTTTCCCGATACGCTGGCAGAGAGTACGTAACATCTTCTACAATGGCAAACCTTTGTTAACCTTATATAGCTATTGTTATTAATGCGCACATCGGATTAATACCACGAATCGAACAATTAACCAATCGTTGAATAAACTGCATGTTTATATTTTACTTCGAACACGCGGTTCGGGCCAATTTATGATATTTATTAAATGGACTGCAAAAACCAACTTGAAAATTGATTTTAATAACACTACCCTGATTAGAAACTTCGAAAGACGTCAGGGCTTTTGTAATTTGTTATAACGATGTAAACTAGAGAATGTAATCTGTGTGTCACGTAAAGAACACCAGAACTTCAAAGATAAGGAAATGAGAAGCTTTTCGTGGGTATTTAAATGGATAACAAAGATTTATTCACATCATAATACCCGTTATCACATGTGTGTTTAGCCAGAGATTGTATTCACCCAGACTACAAAAAGAAAAAAAAGAGTCAAACGCAAATCGCCTTACACAATGCTACACTTTAACTTGGAGAATTCCACGTTTATTTAACAAATAAAATGATTGTCATTGTGAGCAATGAAATAATAGAATACAAATTTAAACATTACTTTTCCTCTTTGAAATGCATGAAAAAAATCTTTGTGCCTTTCCGATCGTCTTTAGATTTTTATACCAAGTCTTAAACTTCTGTAATATCCGTAGAAACCCACAATGCAATTTGGTTCATTCAGCTGATCAGTCATCAAAAAACATGTTGGTACTTCATTAGCTTACCTGACACCAAAAATATAGTTCAAGTTTCCATGCAAGTCGGTTTGTCCAAAAAGTTTCCACTGTGGGACGTGGACACCTGTCTTTCGGATAGGACCGCATAAATCAAATTCCCGTGTCGCAGTAGGTTTTGGAACCAAAAGGATCTCTCAGTTCTCAATGGCCCAGAATGCCGTGTATTGGACAAAAAAATTTGCAGCTCTACATCGGCAAATGGAGACGTCTCCATATGAGTGAAAAACTCTTGAGAGGGACGTTAATCATCAAACAAACAAACAAACACCATTTGTCGAATGTTTATGTCGACTAGCAATTGTCAGATATTCATACAACATATCAATAAGATGTTTAAAATGTCTTGTCACAATGAATTCACGTGTTAAATATAAACGTCCTTGTACGAAAGGGTTAATGTACAAGTAACGCTCCATTCCTTAAATGTAATGGAGCCTAAGCCCCAAAGGGACAGAGGCCCATTACTTTTAAGGAATGGAGCGCTTTGAGTATATTAACCCGCGTTAAATCCGCCTTTCTGAATGCTTGTTTTTATTGTTTGTTAATACATAATAAAGAATATTAATATGATACACTGTAAATACTTATTATATATATTTATAGCATTAATTTATATATGATATAGAAAAAAAGATGATGTTAATCTAATTTCATGTCTTTCAACAGATTCGTTAGCTCAGTGAAATGAGTACCGGGCTCCTAAGGTGAGGGTACCGCGTTCAATTCTCACCACGGGTACTATAATTTTATTAATATGTTTTTAAACTTTACAATTTTCTAAAACTCTTCTCTATTATTTTCTACGTTCTTTCCTCAGTTGAGGCACGGAAAAGAGAAAAAGACCATAACGAATTTCGTTTGCAATGTAATTTGCAACTATCCATTCCTGAAAAGTAATGGAGCATTCAAACAAAAGAATGACGTCACAGGTGGATTTTACTAGTTCTAACTGTTGAAATTGAATTTCACGTTGATTTCCTGTTCAAATATGGTAAAGTTGTCAAATAAAATACAAAATGATTTTGAAATAAAAAGAGTTTTCATCGTTTAATAAGAGATATCTTATATACGCCAAAATTCCATTCAAAATATAGTAAAGTCCCTGCCGGATTTTAAACTGAATTAAAATTTTATGTTTCAAATTGTATTTCAATAAAACTTGTTTTTATTTCATACGTTTTGAGGGCACTACCCATTAGAGAAAACTTTGATTTATCCATGGGTAAATGTTTTATTAATAGCACTTCCGTTTCTGACACAATCCCTCGCTTACAGATTTTAATATATTTGAACTTTTATTTTAAAAAAATCTTGCCCCTATGAATTATTGACAAAGAGCAAGTATGTCGTTAAAAGCAAGATAAAGACTGACGTATACCTCAAAGAAGTGTCTTATTTTATCAAGATTTCTTTAAGTGCCAGGCCTACTTTATAAAGACGGACGTTTACATCCCACGCCCCCCCCTACTTAAATCGTTTCAAGAAAGTTAAGTTGTTGTTACAAGATTCCTTCAACACTTACAACAATGCTTTCTTGCACTTACGTTTTTATGCCTACCTAGTAATATATGTGTAACTTACCTTGGATCTACAGAGAATATACAAGAAGGCCTAGCCTTCAGAGTAAAATTCATGATCCCTTGATCCTTACAACTTTCAGTCAAAATTTCGTGTGAGTTAAAGCTTCAGCAATTGTCACATATTGTTTACAAAGATGCAGATAGCAAATATGTTAAATTTTGTACACGATCTACTCTCTTTCGAGGCATGTCAACAGTAACAGTGCGATGTCATCAAGTTATGCTTCATTAATTTGGATAGAAACCATTCATATAGTTTCACAGAGGTAATCTCAAAGATTTTTTTTTTTACAAAAAAGAAAGTTGTATTTGAAATATAGAACATCTAAAACTGTGTGATTTGATATTGGCTTCATCAAACTTACTGATATTTTTTTTTATTCGCTCGGTAAGCTTCGCGAATATATACACCATTTCAACTAGTTGGATAAAGCCAACATCAAATCACACAATATAGATATCCTCTAAATATCTTAATATATGACAAATAAGTAAATACTTTGAATACTTTATCTAGTCAGAAAACAGACAAGAATCCCTCCTAAACCAAAGAATATCGAATTTGGCACCTGATCTAACCTCTGATGTTTCGGAGGTCAGTGTTTGCTCTGCTCCTATTTTTTATTTATTTATGGACTTTAATATTGAACACGTTTCGTTATCTTCATATCCTTCTTGCAAAAGTCGACATAATTTTGACGCTATAAGTTTTATAATGGAATAGGATAATTTTATGTCGCCATTTTTAGGCAATTATATGTTTCCGTAAGAATTTGTCCTTTTTAAGTAATCTGAATTTTAAGACTAAATTCTGATTTGCTGGTTTAATGAACAATGTTAAAGGTTGTAGTGAATGTTTATTTGAATTCCTAACCGTGCGTCGTATGTGAAAATTTAAATATGTGTCAATGTAAGAAATAATTGATAAATGTTGCATGAATATAAGTCATGGTTGACAATGGGCGATTTAAAAAATGTTATTCAGTGAGCAGACAATAATCCTGGGTCTGCCTTTTAATGGTTACAATCGATTGATTATATTCTACCTGAGATGCATAAGGAATATATGTACGTCACGACCTCTACCTGATTTTGTAAGTTTGTAACAGCTTATATTAGCTTGAAAGTACAATTTTTACTTTTGATAAAACGATAAATTTACAATAGGTAACCGTTCACTTTTTTTGCCACAGAATATGGCTTATCATGAAACCTATGTGGTGTATGAATCATTGCGAAAGGTTATGTCGTGTTTTGAATGCTAAGTAAACAATTTATATTATCAAGATTATTTTTATCTCTAATGTTATATGAAAATATTTAATATAAAACAATAATAATCATTTTTATTTTATAAAGATTGCAATGCCAGAACAATACATTAAGAGAGAAAAATCTTAAATGTAATAAACCAGAAGCACATGTTACGGTAATCATGGACACAGATATCTACACATAGCTCAAATTTCCAGTGTTCCCAGCGTAATGGATAACGTAGAGTTCTATTGCAAACCATGTAAAGAAGATCAATGTATTCTTTGTAAGGAAAAACAAATAAATGACATTGACTCCAGAGGCAATGATAAAGTTATTAACCGTTTAATGTATGGCGATTTCATATCAGAGTTTTGCGAAAGGCACCAGGACAAGTATTTAGACAGCTGGTGTATGTCATGTGAATTTCCTGTGTGCACCGAGTGTGAACACCGAAATCATGAATATTTTGATATCTTCTCAGCCTACAAGGGGTGCAGACATCAAAACGAATATAGAATCCTTCAGATCAGAAATGAAATTATCTTCAACACTCATGGTATTCTTATAGGAATAAAATCCGATGGTAGAACGGTAAAGAACATTTGTCAACATGATCTTAAGCAAAGCATGACAATAAAAGCTTCGAAACTGAAGCATCAAGCTGATTTAGTAGTCAATGATACTAATGAATTAGAACAATTCACACTGTCTAGATTACAAAAAGTAAAAAGAAAAATTACGAACAAAGAAATATTTTTATACAAATTAGAACAGTTGTTGGACAAGCCATTACAATTTCTTTTATATCTAAAGAAAACTCCAATCCCAAAGAAAAATTACAATCCTATTACTTATTCATTTTCCCTGCTAAATAGTGAAATTAACATTGAGGACGTAACTAAGTTGCTAGTAAAAATACACATCAAAGAGACAATAAAGAGACGAGCAAAAAATGAACAGCTGCAGGAATTAATTTGTACACCTGTTTTACAGAAATCTTTCGCATTGATAGGTGCGATTCTTGTTCGCCACATTTCCTGTGTGACAACAGACATGGCATGGATCAGTGATCCATTCGGACATATCGTCTTGACAAACACAATTACAGGTGATCCACTACATATTGTAAAAAATGCAGTAAGCTGCACTGGAGGACACTCAGTGACTCGTGAGGGGGATCTCATTTATATTGACAGATTTCATAACATCCACAAATTGTCTATACACAATAAAACACTAAATACGCTTATTAAGAAAAAAGAACCATGGAAAGCAGATTGTATCTATTGTTCTCACTTGAATGCAGATCTACTTGTTGGGGTAATTAGATATGATAATGAAAATATAGATACAGAGGCCAAGGTAATTCGGTATAATAGTACAGGACAACAAGTACAGACCATCGAACACGATAGCACTGATCAGAAATTATATAATCTTCCTAAATACATCACGGAGAACCATAGTGGAGATGTTATTGCTTCTGACTTGAACAAAGGTGTAGTTGTGACAGATCGCACAGGAAGACATCGTTTCTCCTACACAGGTCCTCCATCAGGATCAGGACTATCACCACTAGGAGTTTGTGTAGACGCTCTGTCACATATCCTGGTGTCTGATGCTAAAAGCAAAACAATTCAAATGATTGACAAAGACGGTCACTTTTTATCCCTGTTAAACAAAATAAATGTATCGGGTGGTCTGGCCTATGACAACAAAAATCACCTTCTATTGGTAGGAACAACGGATTATAATAGAGTGAGGGTATATAGATACATAGCGAGAAAGGAGAATCTCAAAGACGATAATCATGACCAGCTCACTAAGTGAGAGAAGGTCGGACCGGTTCGATCGCGGGTTGCCAGATAGCATAATTGGTGGAAAAGTTGAATTGATATCCAGGTGGCCCGGGTTCGAATCCTGGTATGGTCCGCTGGATAATCCTCCTCCCCCATTACTAGTACTTATAAGCCGGTAGTAACATTAAAACAAGTAATTTTCGGGTCATTATTTTATATATTGTAATTAATTATAGAGACTTGTAATACAAGGTTATCTTATACTGTCTTTGACTATGTTATATATGACAAAAATATAAACAGTGAAGCAGTGTTTCTTCGTTAAATGTACATACATCTACTGACATTCGTACTACATTGATATGTAAGCTCCCTTTTTTTCCTTTTGAGGTACCATGTGCTATATCGGTTTAATGCACATTTATGATTGATTGATGACTTTATAATACACATAATGTATATTTGTATTGTCATGTATGTCAGTAAATCATTTCGTCTTTGTCTCTTCCATGTCATTGTATCACATACAATCTCATTGATGTTAAATAATGGTCTACTAACTACTTAAAAAAAACAGTCAGCATTTGACTTAATTATATATTGTATTTGCTGACAAGATCATTGTATCGATCATAAAACTTATGAACTGATTACTTTAAACGATACTCTCGATAATCGTGTTTCATCAATTTGTTTGTCAATAATTTACCTCGTGTTAGGAAACAAAAATCATTGCGTTTGTTATTAGATTACCATTTCGGTTTCAATTGGATTCTGTATGTAGAACCTATTGATTTTAATTCCTTAGAAGAAAGTATACACAATCCAGTTTTAACAGTAATCTTTACTAGTGGTCCCATGCTGGACACCGAACCGTCAGATAAAAAATAAATATAAACACAGAAAATAGAATCACAGACATCATATAGAGTAAAAATATCAATTTTATTTCATTTTTTTTTTTTCAGATAATGCGTAGAAAATCAAATCAGATTATTTTTTTTGTATTCCAAACCGATATAAACAAGTAGTTTTCTATTCATCAAGTATAAATGTAATTAAGAATATCAACTTAAATTATTTTTAAAAATATGTGATAAGAAATCAGCTCTTAATGGGATTAATGGGATTCCTTGTTTGCTTTAAGAATATAAATATGGAAAAAATAAAAAATAAAAAAGAGAAATGATAGTATGCTGAAACTAACATTTGATACAATAATTTATCCCGTGTTTACCACTTTATCTCGTTGATATAGCTCATGTGATATCGTTTTCGTATCAGACATTAGTGACGTCAAAATTGGGTTTTGCGTTAGCCTAATGAAGTATATATATATATATATATATATATATATATATATATATATATATATATATATATATATATATATATGAAATGGTTGGAGGAGTTACCTCCCGTTGTTTGTTTATATGATAATAGATAATTAATGTAAATATTGTAATTAATTGGTCAATTGACAAAAGAAATATACAAGTAATGTTGATAAATGATGTTCTGTTAGGAAATGGTAATTGTGTTGCCGAAGGAAAGGCAGTTTGTTGTATTTTGTTAATACAGTATCTGAAAACTTATTAACATTGATTAAGTTGGAGTACAAAGGGTAGTGCGACCAACTGGCCTGTATCTGCAATCTGGTAAATGAACCAATAGGCTTTTGCAATTTGGTATATGCTTAATAGTTTCTATTTGCCGTATGCTTATAGCATAGAAGAACTAGCTGTTCACAATCTGGTGTGGGCAACTGGTATTAGTCGCTGACTAAGTTACTTGAAGTGTGATAGTGGGTAGAAGGTAGAATACCCAGTGGCAAGAAAAGTAGCAAAGTTGTATTGTATAAATATATTAGAGCCACTTGGCTGCATAGTGTACTGACCAACGTGTTAGCAGAAGACACCAGGCAGGTGTCAACACAGAAGACCAGTAGTCAGGAGACACCAGGCAGGTGTCTTGGCTTGTTTAATTAGTGGTTCATTCAGGCAACTGTCACAAGGCACCAGGCACGTGCCAGTATCATTGTATATATTTAACATAAAGGCAGTTAGGTCACTTGATTTAAAGACACTAGGCAAGTGTCATATTATCTGTATATATTGCATTAATCATACCCCCAGTAAAACTCGGTAATCCGAGCACGGACCTACTGACCGCTCAGGTCCGACACGTTACAAAAGTGGTGGCAGCGGTGGGATTTTACTGGAGGTATGGCTGAACGTAATAAATCAATTGAAGATAGTCTTATGGAATCCTTAGATAGGATGGAAGAGAAGCTAAAGAGGTATCGCCTTGACAAGTCGACACCTATATCTAGGGGACATGACCAAGTGACAAGCCGTGACAGTGGGCTTGCAACTCATCGGTCAGATGACTCGTTTGATTATGACAGAACATTGAGAGACATCCCAGAAAATAGATCACAAGGAAAGAAAAGTACATTGAGTCATTGGGATGAACAAACGGACATGATAAGGGACACACCATCCAGACGTCCATATGACGGAACAAGACCAAAAGTCCGATTTGCCGATGAGCGCCATGTTGCAGAGAAACAGTATGACAGCTGGTTATCAGACAACTTGGCTGAAAAGACGTATGCGCGACAGTCATCCCCTGATCCATATGTCCATAACCCAGATCGTCAGACGGAAAGAGACGATAGAGAGAGAAAGCTCACAGTCAAGCCAGCTACATACGATGGTTCAAGCTCCTGGCTGGACTACAAGTGTCACTTTGAGGCCTGTGCCAATGTGAATGGTTGGAATGAAGAGAAGAAAGGATTGTTTCTAGCCTTATCGTTACGTGGCCAAGCTCAGGCTGTCCTTGGCGATTTACCAACTGGCAGAGGCCAACATTATGAGACACTTGTAAGGTCTCTGCGAGAAAGGTTTTCTCCTCCAAACCAAACTGACCGGGTACAACTTAAAGAGAGGAGACAAAAATCAACAGAGACACTCTCTGAACTGGGCCAAAGCATCAGACGATTGACCAATTTGGCTTATCCAACTGCGCCAGGTGAAGTTCGTGAGACACTGGCAAAGGATCAATTCATCGATGCGTTGATTGATTCTGATATCCGCATAAGAATCAAGCAGTCACGCCCTGCCAATTTGAATGAAGCAATTAGCCTTGCTGTGGAACTGGAGGCATACAACAGAGTAGAAAAAAGAGACAGAGAATTCAAAGGTCATTTGAGAACCGCTTTTGTTGAAGAACAACCTGGCACTGACAAATGTAATAGTGGCCAACTTGCTAATTGGATGAAATCTGTTGAGGAGAACATGAAAAGCATAACTGAAGAGCTCAAGGAGCTTAAGGTCTCTAACCAGAGAAGACCTTACGACAACGGATACAGAGAGACAGGGGCAAGTGGCAGAAAGCAGGAGATAAGATGCTATGAAGGCAAAAAGCCAGGACACATTAGGCGTAACTGCCCTCAGTTGAAGAGAAGGCAAAAGCTGTCAGATGACAGGTCTGGTAAAGAATCTATGAAGCAGGACAACGGAGATGAGAAAAGAGCATCAGGACCACAAGTGTCCGTAGGCCTCGGTTCATCTATAGAGGAGTGTGGGTTGTACATAGATGTAAATGTTCAAGGGGTAAAAGCTAAGTTTCTAGTAGACACTGGTGGTACTGTTACCCTTGTTTCTGAAACCTTGTACAGAAAGTTATCTGCATCAGTGAGACCGAAGCTTCATGAGGTAAATCAGACCATCATGTCGGCCAATGGCACTGCTCTGTCTGTTCATGGGAAGTCGGAATTCAATATTGGCATTGACCAGTTGACATACCACAATGAGGCAGTGGTTGCTAACTTAAAGGCAGATGGTATATTGGGCCTTGACTTCATGAAAAGAAATCACTGCAAAGTCGATATTAGCAACGAAGTTCTGGATGTCAATGGTCATGATAAAAGAATGACAATAGAAGGTTCACTTGGATGTTTTAGAATTACAGCAGCTAAGACAGTGAGCATTCCGCCCAGGAGTGAGATAATTGTACCTGGCAAAGTGTGTGTTCCAGACGGTTCAAGTCTGCCATACTGCGAGAGTATTATTGAACCAGTTGACAAGTACAATAAACAACAGAGCACCTTAACTGCAAGAACAATAGTAACTCCTAAAGAAACTGTGCCAGTAAGACTAATGAACATTGAGCAATAGTCAAAGGTGGTGCACTTTGGGACAGTAATTGGGCAACTTGCTGAAATAGACACAGTGAAGGACTCAATTGTAAATAAGGAATCAGCCACTACCAACGTTCTGCGCAAAGATTTAGCTGATCTACTTCATAAGAGTAAGGACAACATGACTCCTACACAGTTGAAGCGGGCAGAAGGCTTTCTATTAAAATATACCAACTTGTTTGCAGAAAATAGCTTGGACTTTGGCAGGACTGGAATAGTCAAGCACCATATCGACACAGGTGACAGTAGACCTATTAAACAAAGACCACGAAGGGTGCCAGCTCATCTGACAGATGAAGTCGACAAAAATATAGACGACATGCTTGCAAAAGGTGTCATACAGCCCTCCAACAGTCCATGGTCCTCACCAATAGTGTTGGTCAGAAAGAAAGACGGGATGTATAGGTTCTGTGTTGACTATCGTCGCCTGAACAGTTGCACTATACAAGATGCATACCCTCTCCCGAGGATTGAAGAGTCACTTGACCAGTTGTCTGGGTCTACCTGGTTTTCGACACTCGACCTCTGCTCAGGCTACTGGCAAGTTGAAATGGCATCAGCAGACAAACCAAAGACCGCCTTTACCTCAAGACGAGGCTTGTTCGAATTCAACGTTATGCCGTTTGGCTTGAGTTGTGCCCCAGCAAATTTCGAACGCCTCATGGAAAGCGTACTTGCCGGATTGCAATGGGACATTTGTATGATATACCTAGACGACATAATTGTCACTGGGAAAACATTTGAACAAATGCTTGACAATTTGGAAAAAGTTTTTGAAAGGCTGAGAACTGCCAATCTAAAGCTTAAGGCAAAGAAATGCTGTCTCTTTGCGAAAAGAGTAACATATCTCGGACATGTTGTTTCGGAGCAAGACGTATCCACAGACCCGGACAAGATAGCAGTTGTAAAAGAGTGGCCAATTCCTGCTAATGTCACAGAGCTTAGGTCATTTTTGGGCTTGTGTGGATACTATCGGAGATTTATCCAAAACTTCTCTGCCATTGCCAAGTGTCTGCATGCTCTAACAGAGAAGGGGAAACCATTTGCATGGACATCGGAGTGCCAAGAGGCATTTGATTGCCTGAAAAACCAATTGGTTCAATCCCCAGTGCTAGCCCATCCGGATTTTACTGTTCCATTCATATTAGACACAGATGCTAGTGACCAAGCGATTGGGGCAGTGCTCTCACAGAATGTAGATGGCAAGGAGCATGTCATAGCCTATGCCAGTAGGACACTAACGAAATGTGAACGCAGATACTGCGTTACGAGAAAAGAACTTTTAGCAGTGGTGCATTTCGTTAAGCATTTTAAACACTACCTTTATGGCAAAGAGTTCTTGATTCGCAGTGTTCATGGTTCGTTAAGGTGGCTGTTCAAGTTCAAAAATCCTGAGGGTCAGCTAGCCAGATGGCTAGAAACCCTGAGTACCTACAAGTTTAAGATCCAACATCGACCTGGCATACAGCATAGAAATGCTGATGCCTTGAGCAGAGTGCCTTGTCAACAATGTGGTTATGGCCCTGATTGGGAGAAATCAGCACCAGATGATAGGGGTGTCCTAGATGCAAATACAGTGACACATGTCAATGCAGCTCTTCCAGTCAACCCAGGCAGAGAGCCTTGTCACAAGATGCAAGAACTTCAAGACAAAGACAGGGACCTGAAACTAGTGAAAGGCTGGCTGCAAACAAAGAGTCGACCTTTGTATCATGAAATAAGTGGACTTGGGTATGTCATAAGATCCCTGTGGTCGCAATGGGAAAGCCTTTCTATTGCGAATGACATCTTGTACAGGAGATACCAAGAAGACAGTGGCAAGTCATCTTGCCTACAGGCAATAGTACCCAGCAGTGAGCGTAGGACAGTTTTACAATACTGTCATGATATTGAGACAGCTGCTCACTTAGGTGTGACTAAGACACTGGCACGCATCCGACAAAAGTACTATTGGCCAGGTCTTCAGGCAGACACAAGAGCCTACATTGCACGCTGCGAGAAATGCTCGAAGAGAAAGAGTCCTCAGAAGAAAAAAAGAGCACCCATGGCAATAGTCGAGAGTGGAATGCCTATGGACAGAATTGCTACTGATATCCTCGGTGAACTGCCCATGACTGACAATGGCAACAAGTACATCCTTGTCATATCGGACTATTTCACCAAATGGACGGAAAGCTTCCCGATGCCAAACATGGAGGCTGAAACAGTTGCCAAGATCTTAGTCGAGGAGGTAGTATCGCGATTTGGTGTACCTTCCAGTATACATTCAGACCAAGGACGCCAGTACGAGAGTGAGCTCTTTTCAGAGGTATGCCATGTCCTGCACATAAAGAAGACTCGCACCTCGCCGTACCATCCCCAGAGCGATGGGATGGTCGAGCGCTTCAATAAGACCCTTGTCACTATGCTAAGCGCCTTTGTCAATGAACACCATTCAGACTGGGATAGATATTTGCCTTACGTCATGATGGCGTATCGAGCATCTGTGCACGAAACGACTGGGTTCACTCCCAACTTCATGATGCTTGGTCGGGAGGTATCCACCCCACTTGACATTATGTACGATATGCCCAATGCAGTCAAATACATCCCTAGTAATCAGTGGGCCAGGCATCTCAAGGAGACAATGGAAGATGCCCATAGACATGTTAGGGAAAACATTAAAACGGCCATGATCAGGCAAAAGCGATATCATGACCAGAAGTTATCCTGGCAGCAGTTTAAAAAGGGTGACGACGTTTATGTCTTTTTCCCTGTACGGAAAGCGGGATTGTCGCCGAAGTTTACAAGCTACTGGCGTGGTCCATACGAGGTCCTTGACAAAATGAAGGACATTACCTACAGGGTAAACTGTGGACCACGGGGGAAGCCACAGATTGTGCATGTGGACAGATTGCGTCTCAAACGTAGTCAGACGTTAAGGGATGAGGTTGTAGAGGACAATAGTCCTCAAGAAGACACTGGTCAAGACACGGAGAAAAGTGTCACTGACACTGAAAGCAATGACACAGACACACCTCCAACTGATGACAGATTTGATATTAATGGGGGTGGGGCAAGAATCAGGAGACCGCCTACCTGGCTACAAGACTATGTATTAGATTAAGTGAACTGCTGGTGAACAGTTGTAAATACATACTTCATTTTCTTTGTCATGTTGTTAAAGGTCATGCGGGACGCATGTTCTTAAGGGGAGGGAAGTGAAATGGTTGGAGGAGTTACCTCCCGTTGTTTGTTTATATGATAATAGATAATTAATGTAAATATTGTAATTAATTGGTCAATTGACAAAAGAAATATACAATTAATGTTGATAAATGATGTTCTGTTAGGAAATGGTAATTGTGTTGCCGAAGGAAAGGCAGTTTGTTGTATTTTGTTAATACAGTATCTGAAAACTTATTAACATTGATTGAGTTGGAGTACAAAGAGTAGTGCGACCAACTGGCCTGTGTCTGCAATCTGGTAAATGAACCAATAGGCGTTTGCAATTTGGTTTATGTTCTAAATTCACCAGTTCAAACGAACATAAATGATTTATAAATTAAACTCAAAAACACTTTATATAGGATGAGCTCGCATGCGCGAGTGCAACAGACTTTAATGAAATGTATACAGTATACAAAGCACAGTCTTTAGTTTAACTTCTGAAATCCATATCATTCTACAAAAGAAAATAATCAAAATAAAACGACAGTCAACATTAAAACAACATTTTAACATGTACAAAATATCGATCATACTGAAAGGGGTGGGTGGGGCGGGGAATAAGTCTGTTGCAATGTAGCAGCGAACTTCGAATAACTTTAAACACCCGAAAATCTACCTTATACGTGACTGAATCATGCGTAGAACGGATTCAACCTATTCACCCGTAAACAAATACTACGGTAAACAACCAATCGATCTCCTTTACCGATGGACTTAATCTGCATACATAACAAACACATGTGTTTTACCATAACTTTTATAAATATATATATGCTACTTATTAGTTTCTATTTGCCGTATGCTTATAGCATAGAAGAACTAGCTGTTCACAATCTGGTGTGGGCAACTGGTATTAGTCGCTGACTAAGTTACTTGAAGTGTGATAGTGGGTAGAAGGTAGAATACCCAGTGGCAAGAAAAGTAGCAAAGTTGTATTGTATAAATATATTAGAGCCACTTGGCTGCATAGTGTACTGACCAACGTGTTAGCAGAAGACACCAGGCAGGTGTCAACACAGAAGACCAGTACACACCTCCTAACCTTATCAGCATAAATCGGAAAATTTCGGAAGAACACATTGACAAATTGGAAAGAAACCCGAATACGTCCGACCTACTTTGGTCGCGAGATTTCAACGTGACGAGATTGGGGGTTTCAAATATCAAAAAACTAGTTAATTTAAGATATATTTTCATCCCAACTTAAATTTATGTGAATTCTTTTATTCAGTTACGAGATATTGTACTTGGAACTGGAAAACTTGGCCTCTCGATTTTGTAAACAGTTTAACACGTGCAAGGGAGAAGTTGTGTTGGTATGGCATGTCAAATGAAGTTGATAAACTAAATTAATTGGGCTCGGAAGTAATTGTCAATGATTTATTCCTAACGCCTGTTTAACAAAATGACTAAATCTTTATAAGTTAGTTTGTAAAATTGTCATTATAACATATTTAAAGTGACAGCATATGTGCAGGTGTATTATAGTCTATTTCTACACAAGCTGTTACGGAATAACATTTAAAAATATCCCTTCAAGATTACCTGTGATTTGTGACAAAAGAAAACTGTGTATTTTTATATAAACTTCATGAAACACATTTTTAATCCTGTCTTACATGTAATACCATGTGCCATACCGAATTTCCTCTATATTTAATTGCTAATAGGATTACATGTACGTTTGTTTACATTGTTTACATTGTGTCATTTGTCAACAGTATTAACCAGTCATCATTAGCCTATATGCTAAGTGGAGAATGTTTGTTGCTTCTTTTATATGGTGTTTGAACACAAACCCCGGCCCTGTAAATCACAGTCTATGAAAACATGGGGTAAATATCAAATTACATAATAACCGAATGAATTATTTCATGTCAATAAATTAAATTTCTGTTGCTGTTATTGCCAATGTGCTGTATTAAGTAGGCCAAACATTGTACAGTTGAACGTGAGCTTGTAAAAAATAACCCTTTATGTCTACTTTTTAAATTATTAATTTTTTGACAGCTCAAATCTACAATTTATTTTTTCTATGATTAAGTCCATTTCAAATTACATGTACATTTTTGTGTTTCAGGTCGATTTATACATATCCCTGTCAATTCCACTGCCTTTTCCATGAAATGGTAAGAAAAGAACAGAGATGTTTGTTAATGTATTAGGCAGTAAAATTACAAATAAATGACATGTTTTTATCATGACAATTGGGAATATTTATACGCTTAATATAAATTTATGTCATGAAATCAGTTTTATTTTCAATTTAACAATTTTTAATTCACCTGATCCGAAAGCTCAAGTGAGCTATTCTGATCACAATTTGTTAGTTAAGTCCGCCTGTCCGTCGGCCTGTCTGCCTGTAAACTTTTAACATTTTTGAACAAGTGGGTCAATTTTAACCAAACTTGCCACAAAGCATCTTTGGGTGAAGGGCTTCAAGATTATTCAAAAGAAGGGCAGTGCCCTAATTCAAGGGGAGATAATTAAAAAATAGTGAAAATTAAGTGGCATATTTTTTCTTTATTTAAAATTTCCTTCTCAAGAACCAATGTGCAAGGAAAATTGAAACTTATATTGGAACATTCTCACGTAGTATAGATTGAGGTTCCTTCAAATCATGTCCCCAGGGGGTAGGACGGTACCACAACGGAGGATCCAAGTTTTACATATAAATGTATGGGGAAAAAATTTAACATTTGTCATCTCAAGAAGAGCATACATGTAATTGATCATTTTTATATGGAAGCATCCTCAGGTATAGTGTTGATTAAAGTTTGTTCATATCATGACCCCAGGGGGTAGGATGGGACCACAATGGACGATCAAAGTTTTACATAGGAATATATAGGAAAAATCTTTTCAAGAAAAGCAAAGTGATGATTGGTCATATTTATAAGGAAGCATTCTTAAGTTGTGTAGATTAAAGCACGTTCCAATCATAACCACAGGGGTAGGGCAGTTCCACAAGGGACAATCAAAGTTTTATCTAAAAATATAAAGGAAATATTTTTAAAACATTGGAAAAACTACTAGGCCAGGGAAAATGAAACTCCTGTGGAAACATCCTCAGGTTGTGTGTTGTTGTTTTTTTTAAATCATGACCCCTGGGGGTCGGGTTGCAAAACAATGAAACATCAAATCCTTTCTCCATAGGGATAGTTCAGAAAAATCCATTTAAAAATCTTTTTAACAACAACAGAGCTATAATTGGTCAATTTATATGGAAGCCCCCATTTTGTTCAAGTTATGTCTCCTTGGGTAGGGTGGGGGCCATAGTGGAAGATGAATTTTATAGGTAAAAACCTTTCAAGAAAGATACTGAATTTGTGATTTTATCACTTAATTATAATTGGGCTTTACCACAAATAATAAACAGAAGTGAGTAAAATGATATGATTGAAGTCAAACATTTGTTTTAACATTAAATTCATAATGAAGCATATTACACAAACTTAAGAATTCTTAATTACCATATGTACAACACATCTTATTTATGCTTCTTTGCGGGATATTACATGCATGACAGTTTGATGATGACAAAGTAGAAGATTTATCTGTACATATTATGAACATTGTAAGGAATTTTACTGTACATATCATACTATCATTATATTTATCACAGGGATGTCACTTTGTAGAGATTTTATTTATTTCCAATAAAAATACAAAGTCATCTTTTTTTTTCTAAGGATGAAAGATTATCCTTTCATATTATTCATTTACATTCTGCTTTCTATTTCAGCAATTATCCTGAGAGTCATTGGCTTTTAACAGAAATGTTTCAACCAGAAATCAGTAAGTTTTGTAAGCAGAAAAAAATCTTTAAAAGAGATATTGTTAAAAAAACACATCAAAATAAACAAATTATAATTATAAATTTGTATGTGTGCATGTCAACATGTTTTAACAACAATAGCTGAAGCATATACATTTATCAGTATATTCTACAAAGACTGCATGAGTAAACTTAATGCAAAGAATACATGTACAATATTTGATATTAATAACAACATTGACTTATTTTTATGCCCTCGCAATAAAATGACCAGGGTATATACTGTTGTGCACATAGTGTTTATATATCTTTCTGTCCGTCACGTAATCAAAGTTTGTTTCAGGACCATTTTGTTTTACTTAAACAGGATCTCTGATAGATGCCTCACACAAAATGCAGAACTAGGTCAAGTTTTGAGTTGAGTTGACTACTTTTGAAAGGTATGTCCCTTAGCATTGAAAAAATTCTAATAATTCACTATTTTCTGACCTTTTGTGTCATGCTTGTACATGTACATGTATATAATGATATTTGGTTACTGATATTTTTTTTTGAACAAATAAAGACATATTGATGATTTACAGATCAAATATGAGTTTCTGGGAAACTCATACTTAACATGGATTGATCCATTTTAACAGAGAAATTGCATATTTTTTCTTTTTTAATCTCTTTTCATTGTATTGTATGGCTATTAATTTAAATTAAATTTAAAAGTATGTTGTGGTGTAGACAACCAAAACAGCAATATAAAATTTTATTTATATTATATTACTCACTTTTTGGCACACTCTTGGACTTGTACATGTTTAAGTTTGTCATTTTGGGCATTCCTGTCACAATGACATATCTGGCTGTGATATATTTGGTAAGATGGTAACATACTACTTTATGCCCGCCTTCAAAGAAGGGAGGGCTTATTGCTTTGCTGCTGTCTGTCTGTCAGCTAACAGTTTCTGTTCATTTCCTTTGTAGAGGTTGCATATACTAAATTAAAATTTGGCATATGGCTTTATCATTATACACATATCACATGGCTTCAAGGGTGACATACCAGAATATTTGTCCTTCGGTGAAAAGAAAACCTTGGAATTTTATGTCACCCATTGCCGAAGGCACTCCTGGCCTTTCCTGGCAATGAGAGGCAAATATTCTGGGATAGTTGCACAAGAGGACATGTATATGTTATATGAAATTTTTAAAATTAAAAAACTGGTATCTAAAATACTTAAATTTTAGACAAAATATCCAAAATACTTTCTTGATGATGTTTACTTCTGCTTAGCAACCGACGTCATTAAATCTCAAAATGCCAAACATAAGAACACATGAACATGTTCAAGAGGGGGACATTTGAAAGGGTTATGCCCCTTGGATTTAGAAAAATTCTAAATATTTGCTGTTTCTTATCATTTTCTTTGATATGATATATGTATGGGGCGGGGAATGATAAGTGTAAAGTGTTTCACAACCATCTCTTGTTCAATTACATCCATTCATATAAGAGGAAATTTTAAATTAAAGTCTCATATTTGTAGAAGGAGAGTTACAGAGAAATTTTGATGCAACCTAGAGAGAGAGAAAGAGAAAGAGTGAAGTATATTGGGCAAGTATATCAATAGTTATTGATTGTATATCAAACATCTCTTGTACAATTACTTTCATATAAGAGGATAGTTTAAAATTATGTCTCATATTTGTAGATGGAGAGTTACAGAGAAATGTTGAGAAAAGTTGAAAATTCATGAACAGAAAGACATGACCAATGTGTGCAGTAAGTATTTTGATTGATTATGTGTTTTTAGTGGAAATGGAGAGGGTAATTAGTGTTCCTTTGTCTGTCATTCTGTGCAACTTGATCCTCAATACTCTCTATATATAACACCATATTTGTACTACAACCTTCATTGTTTTACAACTTAAATTTTCAAGGGAAACAACACTAAATACGTGGATAGGGAACTAGCATTTGTTATGAAAATTATAAAGATAATTTCCTAAAATGAAAAGATCAAAACAATCAGATAACAACAATAACAAGAAACCCAGATATGAAAAGTTTTCCAGGGGGACTCAAGTACATACGTTAGGAAAAACTATTTCCTGTCAGACAGAAAATTTACAAATAGACGTAATTGAAACTGGAACACAGAGTGCTATTGGTCAAGAAACACTTGGTGTCCAAACAAATGAATATTTTGGAGTCGATAAGTTTGTTCAGACAACCAATGAAAGTTCATCTGTTTTATTTCAAAATGAAACTGCTCATACATGTACTCCTCTGTCTTCTTTTGAAAATGGTAGTTATTCATACCAACATTTAGTTAGTTTCATTGACACCGTTGCTGAAACAAATGAGTGGGATAAAACTTATTTGCTGTCACTCATTGAAAACTTTCTCTCTGCTCTGAAATTATTGGGGGGAAATGAAAATTTTTTAATGCTGTGCTGCAAAGCTATTGCTGACAAACACCTTGTTATCAATTCCCCTTTGTATAACTTACTTTTAGAGCAGTTCAGTTTTCTCTGTTTGGAAAATACATCTAGCATGAGGTATTCTTTTTCAACCAAATGTATTTTCAAAGTCGCAAAAGGTTTATTTGGTGGAGCTGCCCTAAGATTTTTATCTGGATTTAAAAACGAAAACCAGATTAGGAAAGGAATTTGTACCCCTGGCTATTTTGATCCTGGAGATGCCAGTGTAATCCTTGCTGTCCCGTCTGAGTCTATTTTAGACAAGTTCCACCCTTTGAATTTTGAACTACCCAAAAGAATTAAACCTCGTGTCAATTTTGACTTTATTGAAATCAGCAACAAATCAATGCCTTCAACATCATCTCTTATCTTGAAATTTGATGGCCGTAGAATAAGACCTGGATTTGAAGGAGATGATGTTAGTGATATTGATTTGGGAGGCTTTGAATCATCATCTGAAGTTTCTGACAATTTGCATTTTATTGACGAGAAAATAAATATTGTTAGAGGTGTTCTTCAGAAAATCAGATCAGAAAGTAACAACTTAAAGGAAAGTACAGTAGTTGTTTGAAAGATATCTTGCCAGATCTATTCCTTACCCTTGATTTGCTTAACAAGGTAGCTCTTGCATCAAGACAGCACAAAGAAAGTATGGATAAAAGACTTTTGAAATACCAAAATCTTGCAGGTAAAGACTGGATAAAGTCAAAATATAAGAAGATCATTTCTTACTTATCAGCTCTTTCTAGAAAAACATCTGAAATTCTTTAGAGCTCACTTGAAGTCAGAAATCATCTTTCTTCATTTATTTGTAAACTGCAAAACTCTGACAGTTTCTGGACTGATAGTTCATCAGTGCCACGTTCATCCGTCCAAAATTGTCATATTTTGACTGAAAATTTTGAACAAGTTATCTATCTTAAAAACTGTGCAGATGTTCATTTACCTATCAAACAGAGATCTTCTGGTTGGCATGATCTAAGGTCACAATTTATGGTCACTGGTAGCACTCTGTGTGATGCTGCAGGTTTCAATGGCTTGTCCAGTCGCAGGGAACTTTATGATAGTATTCATCTTGGGAAGGCTATGCCACCCCCATCACCAGATGTGCAGAAAGCAATGGCTCATGGTACAGACAATGAGATCAATGCTGTTGCAACAATTTGTACTAAAATCCTTCCAGTGTTCTATCCTTACTTGGATTTTGTAGAAGTTGGGGTATTTAGAAATCCTTCTTACACTTCAACTCATTCTCATGTTGAAGGAAAATGTGTCAATGGGACTGAATCAAAAGAGTTCTCATTATTTTCACTAGATGGTGTTTTCATTCCAAGGAAGTCTTCATTTGTTGAATTAGATACAAGTGAAATTGAAATGTGCACAGAAATAAAATGTCCATACTTTAAAAAGTCTCCACAACTATTTCTGCCTCAAAGATATGTTCCTCAGTTGCAATCTGGGCTCTCTGTCACAAATTGTGATAAGAGTTTATTTGTATCTTTTACAGATGAAGTAACAACTGTGTTCCTGTGTTCTAAAAATGAAACATTTTTCAAAGACATCATGGAACATGTCAAATATACCTTTGTTGATGGAAAACGCACAATAAAATCAAATGTTTTTCAATCATTAAAGGAACAGAACTGTCTCTTGAGTAAGTCAGCAAAATTTTTAGCTGAGGTGAAAAGTGTAAAGTTATCAAAAACATGTTCTTTTACAAATCAGCGTCCCTCAGAATCTTTGTATTCAAATCATTGTGACATCAATGAACTTTATGGTGTGGGTTCTTTTTCAGTTTGTGATGTAGAAAATCTTTTGGTAAAATCCCTAGAAATACTGAAAGATACTAGGCAAGTTCAAAGACAGAGGGCAACTGAAAGTGTCACCTTTATGCTCTCTAACTCAGATAGGTTTTCTACGAATGATAGAGGACATGGTATTCAAATTGGGTATGTCCTCTCTGGATCATCTTTTCCAGAGAAGGATGTGCGAAGTGTGGTTAATGGTTTCTACAAGTCCTGTATAGATAGGAAAGCTCCAGTTGTTGCCTTGGCCTTTGATGGACAGCATCACTGTCTTTTGAACACCTCTAATGATGAAAAGCCACTTACAGTTTTTAGACTTCAGAAAAACTGTTGGGATATTGTTAAAAAGAAATCAAAATCTGAACTGTTGAAGTACATTTTTGACATTGCTAAAAAAACATCAGATTATCAATATACAAAAACAAGTCAAGGAATCAATGTGAGTTGTCCTAGTTTTCACAGTGGCTTAATTCTTGACAAAAGCATTTTTTCTACCAATGCTATGACAGACAAACCAAGTGTGACTTTTGATGAACATGCTGAATGTACAGAGACCATTAATGAAGCAGAAACAGAATCTGATGTAGACGTTTTAATGACTGACGTCTATGTTGAATCACTGTTACAAAACCCTGTTTTAACAGAGGACACAGACACATTAATTGGCTCTGAGGATAGAGAATGTGAAAAAAGTTTTGAGAACTTTTCTGTTGAATCTGATGAAAATCAACTGATTGATACACTCACTGGTGCATCTGATAGTTCTACAAATATTCCAAGTGTTAGTACATGTATTTCAATTCATCATGTTTCATCTTTGAGGGTGTTTTTAAATCATAATTCGAAACTTCATTCTTTGAAAGATGAGGAATTATATGACATACTGCTGAATTCTGAAAAACTGTCAGATAAATGCACTTCTCTTGATTTAAAGAGCATAATTAGGTGGTTGAAGTCAGTTTTTAATATGAAAAACATAGCTCTGTCCGGCAAGAAGTATGACCTCATCAGTAGAATTTATCAGAGTGTTACATCTGACAACTCTAGACTACCTCCAGTTTCTGTGAAAATTTCCAGAAAAAAATTAAAAGTTAAATCCTTGCTTGACCTGTCTACAAACATAGTGAAAAAGTTCAATAAATCTTCTTTGAATGTTATTGTAGCACATCACACTATGTTGTTAAAACATGCAAAATGGAAAAACGAAAGTAATATTTCTTTCACTATGTCTAGTTTCCCGAATATAGAATGGTGTTATGTCCCAGAGTTGCATCCTGAGAGTGACCAATTGCTTCTCTCATTTTTGGACTCGCACCATTTGAATATCAGACTTAGAATGTCCTTGATAAGGGATAAATTGACTTTTGTTAACTTCAGTGCCTGGAAACAGGTTTCAGAAGTTCCAGGATCTCCCTTGCCTATCCCCATTGTCAATGGAGCAGATCCTCAAAGTGAAAACTTTGCTCGAGCAATGTTTAGCATAGATGTACAAAATTATTTGTCAACCATGGGTTTCTCAAAGGAAAGTAGCTATTGTGAATTGGTTAGGGATTTCATGCTTGCTAATGATGAACCTGGCATATCGGCACTTACTCGTCATCAAATGAGATTTGCATTAATAAATTTCTTTTTACAATTTGTTGATGTGTATTCTTTCCCACCATCTGGTGACAATGTTAGGGTAATGCCTTTCCAGTTATTTGAGGCTATTGTTTCCCTTTCTGATGCTTTTTTACAGCTACATTCCTTAACTCCATCAAATACATATAATGTTCGTTCTGTTGGCACATATGACAATGAGACTTTACATGGTATAGAGGAAGCAATGCTAAAACCTTTTGGTGGTGTACCAAGTGCTAAACAGCTCCAAGTTGTCAATTTTAATATAATGGAAGTTTCAGCTATATTAAATGATCCTTCCATTGATTTTCCCATAAGACATGCCCGTTATCCAGTTTATAGACACAAATCTTACATGTCTATCTGTACAGATAATATAATTGACCACACAGCATTTTCTGTACCAAAATATATTGATGAAATATGTGTAAGGGATCACTTATTTGACCAACAACCCTCAAATGTTAAGAAAAAAATTAAGAAGTTATCAGCATGGTGGGAACCACCTAAAGGTGTACCAGGGATAAGAAAGTATTACAAACTTAATGAAATGTCATTTACCCTCTCAGAGAGAATGGGATTTGCAGAAATCCCATAAAATGTATTGTTCTGATTACCTGAAAGACCTGGTTTTCAGTTATTGCATCAGTCTGTGTTGTACATAACTTTGTTGATAGTTGATAGACATATAGTGCTAATCATTTGGATAAGATGGTCCTCTGTTTAGTGCATTTTAATGTTTTATTGTTTTACTATGGGATATGTCTCAAATACCTCATGAGCATCACTATGACAATTCAGTGCTGCTGATATTACTGGTTTTTAAGTTTATTATTACCGGTATTGTTTGTTTTGTAAATAGTTTTGGTTAATACTCATACTTTAATATCAATTGTAAACTTTTCTTCATTGGTTGTATATATTGTGTAGAGTTCATGTGTGGTGAAGTGTGGGGATAATATATTTGAAGTGCAAGACTAGGAGGGACTTCACTGTGACTTCATTATTCAGTGGTTACTATGGTTACATTTTTTTAAACAAATGTTTCCTGACAAATTATAATAGTATTATATTTTAAAAAACAAGTTTCTATTGATCAAAAGTTTATCATTTCACAATATATAATGGTTGTATAAATTGTTTAATAATAAGGTATATTTCTGTATAGGATATTATTCATATCATTATAAGGGGAAAATAGTTTTTTAGGCTTTATCAGAAATAACTTGGAAAAAGAAGCAGATTTAGCAAGCTGTAGTCTCCCACTTTTGGGTTTTTTTGGCCATGGGTAAACTTCAGTCTAAGTAATAATTTCAAAAATCATGAAACATTCAGAATCATTTTGTTAAAGATAACCTAAATGCAATAAAAATGAAACTCTACCTTTTCTCATTCAATAGTTAATATCAAAGTTTAAGTTTTTGGTACAGGCAGACTGACAGACAAATGGTTCAATGTCCTATGCAAGATCTTGCGAAAATTAAACACAAAATAAATTAGATTTAATACCATCAAGATACATCTTTAGAATAAAGTTTACCATATTAGTTTAACATGAATCTTTATAATTGAGATTCATTTCTACTGATGTGTGTGCAGGCAGCAAAAGCACTAAGCTATAGATTACTGGATTAACTTTAGCATTGAATGGTTTTATGTATAAACATACAGAGAGAAAAAGAGAGAGATGCAAAATGCATTGACAAATAGAGTATTTTCATTCATACAAATTGAACTGAGCAATGTTTTTTATTGATTCATTTATATTTTCCAGGCTAATATGCTACAAATGAATGATTCTTGAATGCATGAGGATTGGAATGAACCTTTCTATTCTTATTAACAAAGCACACTCATCATTTGAAGACATCTTCCTGTACCCTGGCAAGAACAGAAGAAATTGTTTACGTCTACCTAAAATGCACATATTTATGCAACATAACTCAAAACAGGTGTTGGAAATTTAAAGTTGTTCCTGTATGAATTATATTAACATGTACTGTTTATTTAATGAATACTAGCATCTTGTAAGTGTATTCTGGTTGGGAATACATGTAATAAATCACAGAAAAAGAAAACAGTGAATACAACATTTGAAAATGAACACAGTTTTTTAATACATGCACTTTTAATACTTATTTTTGAATTGTTTGAATTTGCCTCTGTATATTGCATATTTCATCTATATAACAGTCAAACATCACTAAAGGAAATAGCGAAAAAAAAATTACTGGCTTTTGTTAAGATTTCGTATTAAATCGAAAATCATAAGAAAAATGAAAATGCACAGTAATGAAATTTTTATTTGTACATGTAAGTGTAGTAGCTTTGATTTTCTTTGAATTTGAAAAAAAAAATATTGTCAAAGTAACTATAAAATCTTTTCAAAAATGTAGTAAGTAGCCATACACATTGAAATACCCATATGGGATTTACAACCTCATTTTCACTGAATATTCTATTTGGAAGAAAAAATATTAACCTGAAATAAGTGCATAGGGCAGGATTCACAAACTGAATGCAACATGAAATTTGTGTAAGCTAGAGTATGAAGTATGATGAAAATAATTTTTAAAACAGAGTTTTTATACAATAAAAAATAATGTCAAAGGTCTTTGGGAAGGTAAAGGTTTAAAAAAAAATGGATAAATAATTACTAAATTACCTAGTATGTATTACTGCATTTTCTTTCAAAAATACCTTGAATAGTTGATTTGAAATTCAGCAAAATGCAAATCTTAGAAACATGATGTTAAGGTCAAAGGAAGGGTAAAGGTCAAAACAATTGAATCAGTTGATTAACTCTCATCAATACCTATCAGCCTACATGTATAAGGTTTTATCATATCTTGAACAGTTTCTTTAAAAGTTTAAAAAAATGTACATAAATATTAAACTAAGTAACATCAGGTCAATTTTGAAGTAAAGGTAAAGGTCAAAAATGTTAAAACAGTTGAATGGCTCTCATCAATTTGTATAAGCATATAATATTTGATAAATGTATCTTGAATAGTTTCTTTGAAAATTAGATAAAGGCCGAGTTGGGTGGAAGGACAGACGGAAAGACGAATGGACATGACAAACACTATATTTCCTGGCCATACTCTAGGCGGGGCAGAAAATATGTCATTTTAAATATCAAAACATTATTTGAATTTTATGGAGTTTTGGAATGATGTCGTATAAGTGTATAATTTGCTAATTATTTTTCTTCTTCATACTTAAAATTGTCATATATTACATGATCTCATAAAAACAGCTTTGTTTTGGTTGATATTTTGTTGTCTGTCAAGTATGCATTTTTGTTAATATTTGGATTTTTTCACTGCAAATGAATGTCAAGTAGATTTACAACTTTTCATCATTTGCTCATTTAAAAAATATTAATTGAATGTAGTTGTGTAGATTTATACCTACCAACAACATACTTTTAATATTTTTCAGGTACATGTACCCACATATATGTTAAAAATGTTTGGGTTTTTTTTAATAAATGGTGTAAAGAAAAAATGATTGTTATTAGATCATATTCATTTTTCCTGTCATTTTATATATTATCATTTAAATTGCTAATAAAATGTAATTTTGATTGAACAAAATATCTCATTGTTATCATTCTATGCAATTAAATACACCTGTCAACTTTCAGTTTTATTGTTGTTTTCTTTTTTAGCTATTTAAATGGATAAAAGAAACTGACTATAATCATAGTTTTTTTCTGAGTTGTCTTCCTTTAATGATATTTTATCTATTACAATGAATGCTCCCTACAGTTCATGACCCTGAATATTGATAAGGTTAGGAGGTGTGTAAATATTCACAAAACGCTAGCAATGTGAATGAACCGCTATATAGCGGTTCATTCACATTGCTAGCGTTTTGTGAATTCATAGAAAATTGCATTTGTTGTTGATTGTAAATCTTGAAGATATAACTCGTTTTTGAAAGGAAAATATTATATATCACAGATATTAATTCTTTTTATAGTATCTAATCTAAATGTCTCCGCCAATTTACAATTAACCGTAGTCTGATTGAAGGGAAACGTTCCGGCATTTTTTAGCGCGATAGGTGGTAAAAATCGGCTTATATTTTTTGATATATTTAACAGTTCATTATGAATGCACTATGATTGTATTAGAAATTCTTTGTTATACGCAATGAAATCAAACAAAATACCCATTATTGCTACTATCTATCCAGTAAACCAAGGGTGTAAAAAGGGACCACACTACTATACTTAAGTGGAATACTACTTTTCAGATAGTATTTTTTCCCTTAAAAATTCATGAATCATTACGCTTATGTTCCAATTCAACGATAAATATTGGTTAGCATATGATACAATAGTATTTTTAAAGATATAGGGTCACAAAGTAAGGTACTATCGGTCCGTATTAGCATTAGAGAAATGGGAAAACTCAAGAAGGTGGCTGTGTTAGATAATTCCTACGCCTGTCATAACCACCTTTAACCAATACAAAATTTGCTTGTAAATTTCTAATAAACATAAAAAGTGACTACCAAATTATGAATTTGGTTAAAGGTGGTTATGACATTCAAATAGAAACTTTTTGCTTCATTTTTACGATATCTGCAGAAAAGGCTAATTACTCACAATAAAGGATATCAGCTTATTTATATTATTTCTTTTTATGAAATTTTGGTTACAGTACAATTTTCTGTTGATTTACTAAGATTTATATCAGCCATGCATATTTACTGAAAATAAATGTTAAATTTATACTCAAAAAATCTGAAATCAAAGGACTGCTCAAGAAGACTGGTTGTCATGAAATTACAAGTGGAGACGTTTCTTTAAATGTCTGATAAAATTTAAGAAATAAAAACTTTTTATAGGCTGTAAGGTGTGAATATGAGTTATCTTTTATATTTAAAGTGATAGTTTAGTTTATCTTTATATGCTACTTCTTTGAATTCTGTTATGAGTATTGCATATATTCTTTGTATTTCCTTATGAGTACTGTGTATGTTCTAGAAATGATAAAAGCCATTTTGTTGAAGCGGTAAAATGTATAATTTCCTATCTGTGTGATAGACTTTTTTCCTATGGGTACACACATAATTTTTTATATGGACACTTCCGTACGAGTAACGTGATCCATATTTTGTTAACTGCATGGATCTTAACTGAGAGGACTCTATTCATCACACGTACTTCTTTGATAGCATTGATATAAGTTACGAGAACAGTTGTCTTAGAAAATAAATTGGTAAGGGGGAGAGGGATTCCTATATGTAATATATGATTTATAATTGAATGCTGCTTTACCCCATTTAAGGACTTTTCAACCAGATAAAGAGATCATCTTAAGGTCTAGTGTGTTTATGCATAGTTGTATTACTGACCACCGCCTAACCCGGGGCAGGACTTTTTTTTTTAAAGATAATATCCTAAACTAAAAGACTCATGATATTTACTTTAAATGCTAAAGACTTAGGTAGGGAACTGTCACTATCCGTGTTAAACAAGTTTTTGACGCTGCACTTGGAAAAAACTGAATTTAACCTACAGGTTTCAAGAGTGCGAAAGGAGCATCAAACCCTTAGGGTCCATTTTGTACCTGGAATGTTATGGAACTCTTCAGTCCAATATTAGTACATGTATATACGAAAACTTCTGATATGTATAGTTGAAGGAACTGTTAAAATTCTAGTCCTTTCATTTTTATGTTGTGCCGTTTGAAAGAGGGGGGTCTCAACTTTTATACATATAAATACACAAAGTTTAGATGGCATTTTTAATTAAATTTATTGTGCAACACGATTAATTAAATACAGACAAAGCCATTTTATTATTTTTTTTTTCATTTTTTGAGTCAGCTCGCTATGCGAGCTACTTAATCCATGGGATCATACATGCATGTAGCTGTTTCAGCTGTAAAAATTATCACTCATTCATTGAAATGATTATGCGCTAAATATTCTAAAGTGCTTTTGTTTTTTGTACTTTTCTTAAGTATTAAGAATGAAATTTACTTTGTGAAAGTTCAAGAATGTTTCAATCAACTGCTTCCCGAATCGAGTATATCAATAATTTTCAGATAAAATAAGTTTTTTTATATCCGTGTGGAAAGCTATAGCAACATATATGTCATAATATTATACAGAAAGTATTTGAAAATATTAACTTCAAATCTGTGCTAATGTTTCTTTAAATAAGGAGTAAAACACACATTTGTAGCTATTTTGTGTATTTTCTAGGGATGTCAAAATTGTCAATAATTGATATTCGAATATTCGATAGGAGTATTCGAATATATTCGAATATTCGATAAAAAATATATATATCTTGTATTATAAAATGAAGATTATTACTCTCCTGTCAAGCAGTATAGGTTTTATGCCATTATTTTGGAAGAAAAACTCATGGAGAGTTTGGTAAATTCACCGCAAACATATTTTTTAATTATCTAATTTATGCAGCGTATACATCCAAAATGTAATGATTTTTTTTAATTCAAAAGATTTTTTAATATGTTTCAGATTACTTGATCCTATTACTAAAGTCAACACTGATACATGTAACTCCTATATATTTATACAAAGCAGAACAATTATCTAATGCAGAAAAATTAATAGCAATTACCTTTTGCTAATTAATTTCCTAATTATTTATTTTAATGATATTTACATAAACAAGTGATCCATGTGTTTACTGTAAAAATGTGTCCTTTCAACATCACAAACTGATTGTAAGTACTGGACACTATTATACCACTAATTAATGATCAAATGAATAAATTACTTTTATAGATACACTCTTCACACCTTTAAGGTAATCCAAGAGGAGTGTACTTTAATTTTGTGCGAACTTGATTCAATTTCTAATAAAATTTGCCTGGGTTTTCTCTCTTTTTAATGCTTTAAAACGAATATTCGAATCATAAATTTATATTCGAATATCAACTCATCAATTGAATATTCGAATATTCGTTGACATCCCTAGTATTTTCCTTATCAATAAACAATGATTAATGGATATCTGAAGGAATGTAAATAAAAGTATGTTTGACCAATTAATATTTTGGGTTTTTTTCAATATCATTTAAAACACCGTGTCTTACTTAAAGCAAATTGGGTCTTACTTAAAGCTGAACACTTCTCATATATAGGCACTGTCAGACGGGTATGTAAACCGTTTGATTTCGTTACACCCGGCCGATTGCACACTCGAAACTCGTTGCCGACATGTACTTGCGTGGTATTAGATTTTTTGCGTTTTTTCCTTGTTTTTATGACTTGTGCATTTTCTGTTTGTAAATGATGTATTGACCTATATTTTTCATGATATTTTTGTCCTGTTTTGGAAGAAATACGTTAACTTTGATAAATTCATCGCGACCGAGTAGCACGGCTGTGTAAGACTCGTCAGATCTCTACAGCAAAATACATTGAACTGATAAGCGATCTGCTCCTCATAATTATATGAGTCGTATGAGTCGTATAATTATATGAGTCGTATATGAAGAACAGGGCATATGGCGGACTATGCCTTTTTACGAGTAGTGATCAGCTTAAAAGCTTTGTTTGGGTCTTTTGGGTCTTTCTCAAAATGAGATATACGAATACAATGGGAAAAAATCATTAGAATTTCACAGAACAATTATAAGTCAGGGCCACTAGGAGCAAACAATTTTTACATAGGAATTTACAGAATTCATGATTTGACGTACGAGAAGTAGACTTTCACAGTTGAGGGGTTTCTCGACATTTTAACCTGCAATATATGGAGGTACGGAATTGATGATGGACAAGAACACATTTCTAGTGGTCATAGGTAGAGCCCCTAATGTTGTTAGGGACACTGACACGTGTAAATGTTACATTAAGAAATTCAAAACTATCTAGTTTTGAATTTCTTAAATCGCAAAACTTTAATGTAACATAAACATAGCTTTGAGGGTAGGATGGTTCTCGTTTTCTTTAAGGTCAGACGAGACGTTCCTCAAAATTTGTGTTTTATATCTTCGTAATGTATGAAAAATATTCAAAATTTTAGTAACGTTCTGATTTCTAAACTAGTTTCTAACCCTTTTTAAAAAATTCAAACACTTTAACACAACAAATTGTAAAATTATTCTTCTTCCCCAAAGGATTATATAAGAAAAACTACCCCTGTTATCTTGCAGAAATGCCTGGTAAGGTACTTCAATTTTTTGTGAGTAAACATGTTTAGATAGCAATACTTCAATGACAAACTCTTAGAAAAAATTATCTATTATTAAGGAACGTCTCGTCTGTCCTTAAGGACATCTGATTGACACTTTGAAATAACCTGTTCTTTGGTTAAATTAAATGTTGAGAAAAATAATTATATCGTAAAAGAGCTTCAATCTGTACATTGTGCTAGTGTAACATTAAGCTGTCAAATGTAAAAGTCAGCGCTACTCGTATAAGTCCACTACTTATATTTTAACAGAAGCATTCAGAAAGTGTAAATTCTGGTATTTCAACTCATAATGCAAGGAATATACATGTCCAAGTTCAATAAAACAATGCATGGAAAAAAATTTACATCTCAAGGACAGAGATGTCTTGATTAATAAGTTTTTTTATAAAACATCCTCTGGTACTGTAGAATTAAGTTCGGATTTTCCCCTGGGGTCATTTATATGGAAGTATCCTCGGGTATAAGTGTAGATGTGAGTAGAATACATCTATATCATGATGCCTTTGAGTAAGGTGAAGGCACAATTTATTTACATAATTATACATAATGATATTTAGGGAAAAGAAGATAAGGACCTCCATAATTCTGGTGAACATTGTAACTCGTAACTTTTTTCATGTAGCAAAAATCTAATTTAGAAATGCAACGAGAGCTCTCGTTGCTTTCGTCCGTCTGTCTGTTACGCTTTAGGGTACCCATCTCTTATCCGCAACTCCTTTATACCACTGTATACATAAACCCAAAATATGTGTCGGATCAAAAAGTAAAATAGGTAGCGCATAATGGCAATATGTAATAAAGATTCTGTGAAAGTTTCATCAAATTTCATTCAGTGTTAAAAAACTTGAGAATTTATGACCTTGAGTGACCTTTGACCTCAAAATCAATAGGATTCTTCTTAAGTCCATAGGGAGTTGCTATGCAAAATTTCATTGCGAAAGTTCAAAGGGTTCTCGAGATATCGTATGGAAACGAAAGCGGTACAGACATAGAAAGACGGACAGCTAGACGGACGGACGGACGGACAAACCCTTAATATCCCTCAATTTTCAAGCGGGGACTAGAATAACAAAAGATAACAGGAAAGATAAAATGGTCTACATAATCATGGCTATATACTTTTTTTGGTCTCCTTTATATATTATATATACTTAGTCCTCTTAACCCCACCAGAATATTTATAAAATATATACCTGTCAACTTAAACCCTCCAAAGTATTTACAAAATTTTAAGTAGACCAGGAAATATGTATATTTTTACTGAAACAATTTTAAGTGTTGAAATGGTCATATTCACAGTTTTTGAATCCGTAAGAATGAATTTAACTAAATATATACACCATATCGTCTCAAATAAGAAAAATGAGAAAAGTCTACTTAATGCCTCAAAATAAGTGCGGTCTCCTTTATGCCCAAGTCCACCTTATATATATATATATATATATATATAATTTCAAAACAAAATGAAGAATCGGTACAGTTTTTGGTATATTTAAAAGTAAAAATCCAAAAATATCACAAAACATTTACTGCAAGCGCTTCCGCTATGTTCGGCTCTTCAGGCAGTTATACAAATGTCAGGTAGGTTACCTGGTAACGTCAAAAGCATAAAGTTTATTGTGACGTCATAATAGATGTAGGTAGCGTTAAGTTGGCGTAATTGTTAATGTACAAATCTTGCACTAACTTTCACATATTATACAAATGAAATTTTAAAATATGAAATATACAGTATCATTTGTAATTAAGTTTGGGTTTAAAGAGGTTGATAAAATAGTCTTCTTTTGCCAAACGTAAATTCTCGTTTTCATTTGGAAGTTTACCATATCCTTATAATGGGGTTTGTCCATAATAATAATAGCGCCTCCTTTATCAGCTTCTTTTATGATTATGGATGAATCATTCCGTAGATCCTGTATTGCATTTTGTTGGGATTTAGATATATTACTTTTTGTCCTCGTTTCTTCTTTGTTAGAGTGAGCAGAAGACTTAAGAATGTTATAAATTCTTCTAAATGTTTGTCTCTGTTTATCGGCTGTCTAAATCCTTTTTTGTTTCTAACAAGGGATTCATCATCATATGGAGAATTTTGAAAATATTCTCTTAAACGTAATTTGCGACAAAATTCATCCGTATCTGCAATTAAGTCCACATTGTCCCTGTTTGGCGTTGGCGTAAATTTTAATCCCCTGAATAATATTTCTTTTTCGATATTATTTAAATCTTTGCTTGAGAGATTAATAATTTTGGGACCTGTTGATTTATTTTTTAATGACTCTTGAAACGGAAAGTTGCTTGTTTTTTTCCGTGTTCTTTGAGGTTGGCGTGGTCCTAAAAAATGTTTTCTGTTGTTCGAATTTGGATTTGAGTTCCGTTTTTCTCTAATCTCTTGATCCTGTAATGGTTGATTTTTATGGCCGCCATTTTGTCGTCTATCGCCATTATGACCGGTTCTCATATTGTTGAATCTTCCCTTGGTCGGACCATAATTGTTTTGATTTCTTGGGATGAATCCTTGTGGGTTTTTCGGTATTCTCTGATCGGCAATTCGCTTAGGTAAATTGCCATTTTTTACGGCATTTGCATATGATGTGTGACGCACTTGAGTCGACGACAAGCACCAAGTCTTAAAAAACTGTTGACCAAGGCCTGTTTTACTACACAGGAGGAAACTCCAACCATTAAAAAATGCGGAGATCCGAGATGCGGAACATGTACATATTTAGAAGAGGGGAATAAAATCCAACTTAAATCAGGAATGGAAATTCAACTCATCTATGAACTGTAAATCGGAAAACGTCATCTACTGTGCCATCTGTCCGACGTGTAAAGAATATTATATTGGACAAACGGGAAAATTAAATGCCAGGGTTCGTGTGCACAAGCAACAAATTAAAGACCCTAGTGTGCGTAATACACCGTGTTGTGAACATTTCGCAAAATGTGGCAAAGGAATATTTAAGATTTTCCCTTTTTATAAACTTCCAAATGAAAACGAAAATTTACGTTTGGCAAAAGAAAACTATTTTATCAACCTCTTTAAACCCAAACTTAATCGCAAATGATATTGTATATTTTATATTTTGAAATTTCATTTGTATAATGTGTGAAAGTTAGTGCAAGATTTGTACATTAACAATTACGCCAACTTAACGCTACCTACATCTATTATGACGTCACAATGAACTTTATGCTTTTGACGTTACCAGGTAACCTACCTGACATTTGTATAACTGCCTGAAGAGCCGAACATGGCGAAAGCGCTTGCAGTAAATGTTTTGTGATATTTTTGGATTTTTACTTTTAAATATACCAAAAACTGTACCGATTCTTCATTTTGTTTTGAAATTATATATATATATATATATATATACAGTAAAACTTCTCTAAACCGGCCAGCTGCCGGACTGAATAAAATGGCCGGACTAGAGGGGTGGCCGGTTTCCCGAGAATTTAACATACTGAAGAATTGCAGAACCAAAAGTGACAGATGCTAAAAAAATATATAATTGGTGTCTGTTATAAATATCTGTCAACATGTTATTTATTATCGGCAGACACGTAATGTATTCTTAAGGTCTAAAAAATAAATTATTATTAGTGAGGATAAGTTCGTCATACATGTTGATTTTTATATTTAACAAGAAATTAAAAAATAAAACAGAAAAACATGGAGAGTTACTTTATTAACCATAAGCGAAGAAATACCCGGTATACCAGACCCTTTACCTTAACTGAACTCTATACAGTGTACTGCATGCATGCATCTGTGTATCGCTTACGTCATCAAAAAAATTTGTACTTCAGTGAAAAGTAAATAATTAAAACATTTCTGAGCAATTCTTCTGTTAATTTAATTAAAAAATGTATATTTTGGTAAATATTTTATTAGCATTTTTTTCCCTTAGCATTATGTAACTGTATCCAATTTTAAGGCCGCTTATGTGTATTAAAAAAGATGATGCAATATGGCGTGCGATAATTTGTTGATTCATTCTGTGATTTAAATTTATTAGTTGCTTGATATTTTATTAATTCAAGTTTAATTTTTTTTAATCATAATTATGTACACAACTTAGACCGGCCATTTACATAGTCTGGCAAGATGACTATCCATTCAAGACGGTTAAACAATAGAAAACCCTATGAGGCCAAATTCAGTTTTCACACCTCTGACTTCGGGTGGGTAGGCTATTTTTCACACCTCCGGCCGGTCATTATTACCCCTCCGGCCAATGGCTATTAATTTCGTGCAATCAAAAAGTGGCCGGTATGATGAGGGGAAATTTCCCATGTTTCTTAACTTTTGTTCTTGGAAAAGTGGCCGGTGTCCGGTTTTCAGGGGTGGCCGGTTTTATGAGAGTTTATGTGTAAAGAAATATTAAGAATTTTGCCGGGACTTATAAATTTGGCCGATGTTCAGGGAGAACCGGTTTCCAGGGGGGCCGGTTTGGAGAAGTTTCACTGTGTATATATATATATATATATATATATATATATATATAAACAGTGTAAAACATTGATTGTGGTGTATAAAACAAAATGTAAAACATTGGATTAAAAGAATCTCACGTGTTTTGTAGTTGGATATGATTTTTATCCAACGAGTTGTGTGTTTTTATCCCCGCGTCAAGGCTCGGGGATATAAAAGACACAACTCTATGGATAAAAATCATATCCAACTACAAAGCATGTGAGATCCTATATATATCGTCAATAATAATAATAATAAAGTGAAAGCAAATATCAAAAGTTTTTCTAAATCTACTCAATGAAAAATCACAGGCTTTAATATTGATATTTCCAAACTAATAATTGAAATACCCATCTAAAAGCAATGGAAAAATTATCAAATCCACTCATACATGTATTTTATTAAGTTTTTCGTCTCATGCATACTATATTAGAAGGAAAAGAATCAACACCTCAGCTAAAACACTGAAAAGAAATAAGTAAAACATTGCTTTATCTAAAGAGTTTACAATATCCTTCCATGGGTTCAGACAGTCCGATATATTTCGTGCATCAAGTTCAGTATTTTTTCTCCAAAATAATTTCTTGACGTCTCTGTGATAAACTCGAGAAATGAGAATTACTGCACCCGTGATTTAGGGCGAAATCCAAAGCTAAGAAAATACCATCACATTAAACACACTTAAAGGGTTGCTAGTTTAAGGTAGAATCTGTGTTATTTGTATTCCAAAAGCACCACAAAGGTGATGAAATGTTGATTTTACGGAGAGATTAAACAGATAATAAGATGTGGAATAAGAGTATCGTATAAATGATATAACACAAACAAGTATCTTTGTGTGGTAAAATTTAGAATTCTAACTTTTCATGGCAAAATAAAATGATAAGGTAAATTAAAATGATTTGAAATCTGTGTCATGATGTTCTTTTATCAGAGGCAACCTTAGCTTGGTTTCATCAACACAACCTTGTCCACAAAGATTACATACTATACCGCGTACAACTTTGGAAGATTTACAGTTCCGATCTTCCTAAATTGTTATATAAATTGATGTTAAAATCACAGATTGTATACTATGATAAGTGTTAATTATCAAAATGTCACAGATTTTACAGTATTTTGAAAAACAAATTGATATAGAAAACATGGGATCGGAAAGGGAATATTCAAATATATATGTTATAGAAACTTTACATTCTTTCATTTTTTTTTGTATGAACTATTGTTTTTTAACTCTTTATTACTTAATGAACTGTGATGCAAAATACACTTAGTGTTTATATCATAGAAATCGCTTTATAGTGTGGTATATATTTGTATAACTTTAGCATTAATAATATGTTGACGATGCGACCGTTGGAACGAGCGCAGACACTTTTTAAAAAAAATTAAATCGAGTTTGTCAAACAGCACGTGACCTTTGGTGCGTCTAGACTCTGACGTCACATGACATTGTCTGTAAGCTGTATTGACATTACGCATTGTGAGCACTCAGTCCTGATGAAGGTTTTATTTACTATTTATCTCCAATATAGCCATTAAATCAGGGCGAGTTTTTACATTTGTTTTTGCTGAACTTTTATTGTTATTCTCTTGAGGACGTCGCTTTACAAAGCTATGCATTGCGGGTCCAGATTACGGCTCTTTGAATTAATTGTGTTCATTTTAGACTCAAAATAGACGTCTAGAAAAACATTCTGAAAAAGTGTCAAATTCTTCCTTTTCATATTTGGCCTGTCATAATCATTTATAACTACGTCACTAGTAATAACGTGTTCAGCAGGACTATAATTGAAGGATGAACACGACGAAAATTTAGGATTATGGTTAAAATGCTCGATATCCAGAATCTGTGAAGTTTTCTTGTAATAAAAAGTATTGGAAAAACATTCGATCTGCACTTGTGGGAATAAAGGCTATAGTCTTTCAATCTAATTATGGTGAAATACAAAACTGCCCGAGCCTTTGTTTTGGAGATCAAATCTGCAACTTGGAAATATATGCATTTTTTATCGTACATTTATCAAGCTGATTAAATAAAACATATATAGAAATAATGAACAGTTTTTAAGCTCAAAAATTAATCAAAAAAATTCAAAATTGGAGCAAAGCAAACACGGGTATCCGAAACATGAGAGGTGGGATCAGGTGCCATGGAGGAGTGAGTATCCCCTGCTGACCGGTCACACCCGCCGTCTGCTCCTTTTCATGATAGGGAATTGAGCAGTGAGGGATCTTTCTCGTGCCAATGCTGCCGCTGACACGGGGCCTAGGTTCTTATGTTGTCATTCGAAGGACCCGCAACTTTCACTTCAAAGTGCCGAGCGCATGGCGAATGAAAGTTGATACCCATTTTATCGACTAGGTTAGTCGCGCCTGAGATACGAAATCACGACCTCTCGATCACGGAGCGAGCGCTCTGCCGACTGAGCTACCGTGAAAGGTCATTTTCAGAGGAAAAATCTTACAAAATATTTTGATCTTAAGTGAAAAAGCACGATAAAAAGTTGTTTTCACAAAATTCTTAAGAAAGTCCTAAGAGCAAAATTTGTCCATACTTTACGAAAGCCCCAACCCTCTCATAAGTATGTGAAAATTAATATTATTTTTAAAATATAAATGCAAAGACCAAAAAACAAGTAAAATTAAACTTTTTAAAGCAACTTTGAATATTTTTTTTCAAACCCGTTGTTGAATAATTAAATGAAATACACAACAAAATATCATTTAATATGTACGTTTCACTAAAGATTTTAGTATAAACTTCTTTTACGTTAGGCTGGTGATTGTGACGTTAGATTTAAAACTTCTTGACTCACAATCGATTGCACTTGTGATTTAAATTACTTTTGTTTTGCTGACAAATTTTGCAAACTGAGCTTTTTCTTATTTTCATCCTCTAATTTAATGATTATGAAGCGTATTGAGATCCTTGCTTAGGATGATTGATTGTATTTTGTTAACCCTCTCATTCAAGAATATTACACTCATATGGAGACGTCACCGTTTGCCGATGCAGGGCTTCAAATTTAGACCTATACTCTTCACTCAGGGCTATTAAGCAGTGAATGTTCTTTATCCTCCCAACACCTACCGTGACACGGGACCTACGTCTCATATCCGAAAGACCCGTGACTTTCACTTCTGTTGCCGAGCGCTTGACGAAGGAAAAGTCACTACCTATGTTAACGTCTTAGGTTTGATGCGACGCAACGAAAGAGAATCGAACCCGGGCCTACCGATCACATAGCGAACGTGCTACCACTAGGCTAACTTGTCCGGTGGCTATGGACGGAGCCTGTCGTAAGTAAAATAATATCTTTATTTCTTAGAGAGTCGAAGAAGGATTTCATATTGCTGCCCTCTATTCTAGATCTGGTCGCTTTGATAGACCCGGTATTGAAAACTAAGAATGTTGTATCATACATTGTTTTTACCACCCTCCCCTCCTTTTTGTGTGAGGGTGTGTTTGAGGGAGAGGGTGTGTGTGTGTGTGAGAGAGGGTGTTTGTGTATGTGCATAAAGGGGAAATAAAAAAAATAAGATGAAAAATTATTTCTTAATATGACAATTAAGAGTTTAATTTCAATGTAACAACAGCACACTTATGAATGCACATGCCTTTTAGCTCACATGTAAGAAAAGGGAATATGCAAAAAAACTTTTTTGAATTCGTCAAGGTTTTCTTCTAATTTACGTGGATGAATATACATAATTATACACATTAAATATTGCATATCATAGGCTTTTTAAACCCGCGCGTTTCACGGAAGAAAATGCGGCTAAGACAATCCGTCTTGTCCTTTAACTTCAATATGCCAATAAAGGAATTGACGCGGTTGATATAAGTAATATTCTTAATCACAAAAGGGTCCAGTCTTGTATTCCACCATAATTCAAGTTAAAATCTTCAACTTGTATTTCCTACAAATATACATCGACCATTGCTTCCAAACTTTTCAATTACAAAAACACTTTACATGGCCCGGATACCGACTATCTGAAAAATAATCCCCCTTCGTGTTCATGTTTTTCTTTGCCCTATAACTATAGTCCTGTTGGACACGTTATTACAGGTGACGTAAATATAGTTCGTAATGAAGACCTTAGAACACGTATTTTAAAAGGTCCTAAATATAGAGAACCCCGATCCTTCAACTGGCGTCGGAATTTCATTAATATTATGGATTCTGTTGAAAATTACGCCAGACGATGGGCCAGATATGAAAAAGAAGATGTTGACACCTTATCAGAATGAATTAAATGTATCAGATCCATGTTAAAGTCACGTATTAAAAGATTGAGGGGCAAAATGAAAACCATCTATCATTCTGTGTTCAACAAACCAGAAGGGAAAAAAGAATTAGATAGATTACACGATCAGTACGTACTGGTTCCTGTCGACAAAGCAGGTAACATTGTCTTTGTTTGTAAGGCTCATTATATAAATTGCATTCTACAAGAACTTGGATAAGGATATGGAGATAACGAACAGTATTCAATCTCAAAGTCCATTAAACAATATACAAAATAAGAGCAGAGCAAACACGGACCTCTGAAACATCAGAGGTGGGATCAGGTGCCATGGAGGAATGAGCATCCCCTGCCGACCGGTCACACCCGCCGTGTGCTCGTTGTCATGATCAGGAAATAACGGAAAAAAATCCGTCGTCAATTCAGTGTATAGATAATGGACTAACAATTGGTATGAAAAACGTCACTCAGCATTTGACTCAATGATAAATTGTATTTGCTGACAAGTTCATTGTATCGACCATAGAACTTACCAAATAATGACTTTAAACGAAACTGCTGATACTCTTGTTTCATCAACTTGCTTGTCAATAATTTATCTCGTTTAAGAAATTGTTCATACGTAGAGCATGCTCTTGCGTATCGAATCAACTGAGATACATATACTCCGTATGCAGGTGATGAAGGTATATTGCTGCATAAGTAAGGGAAGTTGACGATAGAAAAGTTAAAGTCATCACGTTTATCATATGGCTGGGTTGTTAGATTACCATTAGTGTCTTTTTCAAGTAAAATATCCAAATATGAAGCAGAAGTGTCGGACTCGGTGGTGTCTTTTATCTCAAGCTCACCAGGATATATCGTATCGACGTAGGAATGGAAATTGTCATTATTAATTGACAATACGTCGTCGATATATCTAAATGTCAAGTTGAAGGCCACAGCAAGTGTTTTCTTCTTTTCACGCATAAAATTTTGTATAACTTCTGCTTCATATGAATATAAAAATAAGTCTGCTAATAACGGGGCGCAATTTGTACCCATGGGAATTCCAATAGATTGTTGGAATACCTGGTCTCCAAAAACATGCACATAGATATTGTCAATCAGAAACTCAAGCATCTTCTTGATATCAACTTCAGAGTACTTGTGTGTGCAATCAGAATCGGTTTTAACAAAATAATTTTGCAAATGACCAATGACGAGGTAAGTAAATTTAGTTCCATTTTTATTGAAGAAGCAGCTGTCAATGATTTCAAAAAGCCTGGATTTTAATTTGTAGTGGGGAATTATTGTGTATAAAGTTGAAAAGTCGTAAGTTTTCAAGCTGTTGATTTTTGTCAAGTCTTGTGATTTCAAATTGTCCAAAAGTTCTTTAGAATTTTTAAGTATCCACATTTGATTCACACCACTTCTTGAATATATACCGGTAGTTGCACAGTACTCTTGAAGTTTTTTCCTTCACTACTGTCAATATCTTAGTGAGGAGAAACGAAAGAGGCTTGGTTGAACATTTACTGGAACCTGCAATGTATCTTTGTTTGTAAGGATTCTTATGAAGTTTCGGAATCCAATATATATAAGGTAGTTCAAATTCATTTTGGCTCTGTGGAATACCGTATATACTCGCCTATAAGTCGGATTTTGGGGAGTTAATCTCTGGTCCAAAACTCTAGGTCCGACTTATAGGCGAGCTATAAAATGAATGGTATTATATGAGGTCAGTCCCTCTGATACATAAGCTTATTAAATACAACCGACTTATAGTCGGAGCGACTTATAGGCAAGTATATACGGTATTAAAAGTATTCAAAATTGACAGGTGATTTTGAAGAATTTCTTCCTTAGAAGGGGAAGTATGAGTATAAGTAGGATTACCAATTCTACAAGGGCGACTTCGATTCGTACCCGAGTACGTACTCGAGTTACTTGAGTTTCAATCGAACAACCATAGTTACTACTCAAAAAACGTCATATGACCTTATGAACTCTACCCAAGCTAACCCAGCCATACAGTAGGATTACTAGAGTTTCGATATGGCGGCGTCGAAAGAAAAACCGAACGTAGAAATTTTTTTTTACTAAATATTATGTTAAGCATTGCTTATCCTTAAAAGCAAACTTCGAAACGGACTTTCTACATGAACGCTTTAAAATTTATATGAATATATGTTTATTTGATTAGATTTTTCAGGCTTACTGCCCGATAACAGCAGAGACACAAATTCAAATTCGAAACCTAAAAAGTTCAGAACTGAAAAAAGAAAAACATTTCAACTGCAGCAAAAGCTATAAAAAAATTAACTCAACAGATGATGTCAAAACGGACCTATTTGACCGCCTTTTAAAACTCATAGAGGAAATTAATTTTATTTTCGCTACCCTTCAAACTCATATGAGTTCGCTTGAAAACCACATGTTTGTGTAAACATCCCGTCATGTGACGTCAACCAAGACTTAATACTCGGGTATGAATCGAAGTCGCCCCAAGTGGTAATCCTACTTATACTCATACTTCCCATTCTAAGGAAGAAATTCTTCAAAATCTCCTGTCAGTTTTTGATACTTTTAATATTACACAGAGCCAAAATGAATTTGAACTACCTTATATATACTCAGCAAAAAAAGTTTGCCACTTACTTTTTTGAAAGTTTAAAAAACTATAACTATTTTTGTTGCACTTTTTTGTTTTATTTGGGTTTCCATGCATTTTTATGGATTATTATTTAAACACATTCTTGATTTGTGCTCATTTCCTGCGATTTTTGTTTATTTTACGTTTTGCTTTATTCACATTCCTGTGACATGGCTGTATTGAATACTCATTGACAAACTCAAAATAGACAAGATTCGATTATTTGTACACTATGTGTTGCTTTTTGCCATTTAGCATGTTTTCATGCCTTAAAGAAGACATCTGACGGTAGAGAAAGCCGCAAGGGCCATTGGAATGCTTCAAGCTGGTTGTTCACAGTGTCATGTTGGAGAGCAACTTGGTATAAGTCATTCTGTTATAGGGCGATTGTTGGAACGATACGAAGAGACTAATAGCGTCAAACGGAGACCTAAAAGTGGTTGTCCAAAAAGTACAACTGTTAGACAAGATAGACAAATATCACTACTTGCGAAGTGAAATCGAATGTCTTCAGCTGTTGCTTTGAACAGAGAGTTATCTGCAGTAACAGGTATAAGGATTTCCACACAAACCTTGAGAAACAGATGCGGGATTACGTGCCAGAAGATCTGCTGTGTGCCCATTTTTGACCGTGGAACATCGCAATCGTCGCCTCCAGTTTGCGCAAGACAATATCAACTGGGACCAACATCATATTCAAGGAGTGTTATGGACTGATGAATCCAGATTTTATTTGGATTTTAATGATGGTCGCAGACGAGTATGGAGGAAGAAAAACGTGAGGTTTAAGGACTGCTGCATCACTGAACATGACCGGTTTGGTTGTGGATCAGTCATGGTTTGGGCAGGTATCAATTAAGATGGCTCCACGGACCTTTATATCATAAGGAATGGATCGCTAACAAGTGTCCGTTACAGGGATGAGATCTTTGCACCAATTGTTAGGCCTTACGCTTGTGCCATCGGTGACAATTTCATATTGACGAATGACAATGCCAGGTCCCATCGTGCTATAGTGGTCAATAAGTACTTTGAAGAAGAAACAATCGAAAGGATGGATTGGCCAGTAAAATCACCTGACCTGAATGCAATAGAGCATGCATGGGACATGTTCCAGAAGCAAATTTTAGGAAGACAAAACCAATCAAGCACGCTCCGTGAACTTGAGTTTGCTGTTGTTGAGGAATGGTCAAGAATTCCACAGGATTACTTCCGAAATTTAATCAACAGTTTTCCAAATCGATGTAGGGAAGTAATTCGGGCTAGAGGCGGTCATACAAGATACTGAAAGTATCTTTTGGACTTTCCAGGTTAATCAAAACCCTGAAAACACGGCTGTTTTTTCCTCATGAAATTCTGTATTGATGAATATTCTTGTTGTTTTGACAGTTACATGATGTTATATGTTGTGCATTTGTTTATTATAAGAGATTTAGAATTGTTTAGTTTAAAAATGTTATTTGTTTCCACCATCTTTACAATATGTGTTGCAAAAAAAAAATTCTCAAGTTGGCCCTTAACTTATTTTGTTAAGTGTATATTGGACTCCGAAACTTCATAAGTATCCTTACAAACAAAGATATATTGCAGGTTCCAGTAAATGTTCAACCAAGCCTCTTTCGTTACTCCTCACTAAGATATTGACAGTAGTAAAAGAAAAACTTCAAGAGTACTGTGCAACTATATATTCAAGAAGTGGTGTGAATCAAATGTGGATACTTAAAAATTCTAAAGAACTTTTGGACAATTTGAAATTACAAGACTTGACAAAACTCAACAGCTTAAAAACTTACGACTTTTCAACTTTATACACAACAATTCCCCACGACAAATTAAAATCCAGGCTTTTTGATATGATTGACAGCTGCTTCTTCAATAAAAATGCAACTCGTAAATTTACTTACCTCGTCATTGGTCATTTGCAAAATTATTTTGTTAAAACCGATACTGATTGCACACACAAGTACTCTGAAGGTGACATCAAGAAGATGCTTGAGTTTCTGATTGACAATATCTATGTGGTTTTCGAGACCAGGTATTCCAACAATCTATTGGAATTCCCATGGGTACAAATTGCGCCCCGTTATTAGCAGACTTATTTTTTAATTTTTTTTCATATGAAGCAGAATTTATGCAAAATTTTATGCGTGAAAAGAAGAAAACACTTGCTGTGGCCTTCAACTCGACATTTAGATATATCGACGACGTATTGTCAATTAATGATGATAATTTTCATTCCTATGTCGATACGATATATCCTGGTGAGCTTGAGATAAAAGACACCACCGAGTCCGACACTTCTGCTTCATATTTGGATATTTTACTTGAAAAAGACACTAATGGTAATCTAACAACCCAGCCATATGATAAACGTGATGACTTTAACTTTTCTATCGTCAACTTCCCTTACTTATGCAGCAATATACCTTCATCACCTGCATACGGAGTATATGTATCTCAGTTGATTCGATACGCAAGAGCATGCTCTACGTATGAACAATTTCTTAAACGAGATAAATTATTGACAAGCAAGTTGATAAAACAAGAATATAAGCAGTTTCGTTTAAAGTCATCATTTCGTAAGTTCTATGGTCGATACAATGAACTTGTCAGCAAATACAATTTATCATTGAGTCAAATGCTGAGTGACGTTTTTCATACACAGCTAATTGTGCCACGTACGTGTTACATATGGTTGCACATAACACATGTATCACGTATGTGAAATGTACGTATCACATACGTGTATTACAAACATATGTTTCACGTATGTGGTACATGTACAACGTACGTATAACATATGTGTGACTACATACGTTTCACATAACGTACGTTAAACGTATGTTTGGAATACACGTATGTGTTACGTACGTGAAACATACGTGTAACATATGTTATGTGCAACCATACGTTACACGTACGTTGATAAACATACGGTTTACATGTGTATTGTCAACTACATGTTACACGTACGTTAATTAACATATGGTTTACATGTGTATAGTCAACCACATGTTACACGTACGTTAATGAACACATGGTTTACATGTGTATAGTCAACCACATGTTACACGTACATTAATGAATTCATGGTTTACATGTGTTTTATAAAGCACAAATGTCATGTATATATATAGTTTATGTGCATTATAAACCACACATTAAATATACTAATGTACATAAATAAATTATGGTTAACTTGTTTTCTAAAGCTCTCATTACATATTTGTTGATGAATGTAGTATGTGTATTATTAGGCACATGTTACATATACATTTAAAAAGGTGTTTTACATGTGTGTGAAAACCTGTGTTTGAGAATGAGAAGGCTGTATATTTTGTAAATTCATACTATTACATACATGTATGATAAATGTAGGTTGACTATAAATCTTATTAAGGAATGACCCTAATTCTTGGCCAAATTATCGAGTATAATCTGGTTTGCGTCAGTTTACGCTTTATATTCCACGAAGCGGATTATAAAAAAGCGTAAACTGACCCAAACCAGATTATACTCGATAATTTGGCCAAGAATTAGTCATTCCTTATAATTTAATTTTAAAATAATTAAACAAATTTGGATGTAAAATTGTGTTGTTTTTTACGAGTTCAAATTTACCGCGCAATAATACAACCTTAGTAACGGAAGTGATGTGAAATGAGGGGAGGTAATAACTGATACCTAGATCTAGCAGCCATGTTGTGTGTTTACATGAGGTAAGATCGAGTAAGTGTTTGAAAATTAAGGTACAGTTATTAAATCTTGAATTTTCCATTGATTCCGAGGACTGGAAATGAGGGGATTGCATGGATAAGATGATTAAGCTGGTCGTAAAGGGGGTGTGTCCCCATACCAAACAAGATTATACAAAATGTTCTGCATTCCTTTTCGGAAATCAACCAATGAGAGGCGAGAATATAAACAAAATTAAATGATTCCTTTTTATTTTATTTCAAATTTAATTTATTAATTAAATTATCATTTAGTTTTTGCTATAAAGTGAAAAAAAAACAATGCGTTACACATTTATGGTTGCTAGGGACTACATAATTTCGCTTAAAATACAGGAACTTTTTGCATAAAAGTATGGCTGACTTCCACAATTAACTATTTTACCTTAATAGTTTAAGTGATTTTGGAGAACTAATCAAGATATTATTTAACATAACAATCAATAGGCGCTTAGGGTTTAACCTGTTATTCAGGAAGAAGAGCAATCATAGTGATATGACCATCTATAAAATCCTTCTTATAACATGCATTACGGGTCCTTAGATCAGAAGTTGCATGTATTTTAATAATCATATTTTAAAATCTAAAATATCTTTTTTTGACATAAACATTATTATGATGTTTGGTTAAACACAATCACCAGATCACAACTGAAGCATACATGTGTGTGCGTTGTTGACTTGTCGTGTGCGTATTTAATGTTTCAATTTATTTCACATTGTTTACCTTACGTCCACTTTCATGTCTGGCATGATGTTATGAGTTCGCATTGGTTTAAAATTTACTCTAAAAACA
>PRKT01000875.1:0-11036 GCA_003671525.1 Saccostrea glomerata | reverse complement strand
CTAAAATTATGAAATTCATATAGCCCCAGGGTAGGTGGATCAGATGTAAAGGCACAGCTTTATTAATTAATCATAAACTGAAAATGCATTGATTCATTGAAAATCTATAGAATGCTCCTAAGTTGAAAGCAAAAAGACTAAGTTCATGACAATGAGGAATAAGTTTTCTACCCCTGTAATCAAAGATTCTGGGGTACATCTATATAGCTTTTGCCCTGTCTGTCTGTCTGCAAAATCTTTTCACATTGGCCATATTATTTTAGTGGGTGAAAGTGTGGCCTTCATATTTCACAGACCTGGGTATTCATTGTGACAATACTTTTGTATTGGTACACCAAATTAACCTTTAGAATTGAACTTGGATTGTGACTAACTTTTAAGAAAGTTTCATAACTTGAATCTTGGCCTTAACTTTTGAACAGTGGCGCAAGGGCTTTCATACTTCACTTGTATATTTACTGTGATAAGACCTTTCAATGGGTATAAATTAAAATATTTGACCTTGAACTTCTAGTTTAACCGACTTTTAAAAAAAATTAACTTTGATCATAACTTTAAAGCTGATAGTAGTAGGGCTTTCATATTTCATAGATTTATTCTTTGTGACAAGTCCTTCCTTGGATGTCAACAATTTGACCTTTGACCTTGACTTTGGAGTTTGACTTGCACTTGGGAAACTTTAACCATAAGCTGGCATATGGGGTATTAGTATGTACAAACACATCTTTTTTTCTGAGTTCAAGCACAAATCAATGCTATGTAATGAATTTTAGATAATAATAATGTTCAGGGGAAAAATGGATTTTTCCCTTATTCCATGCATTTAATATTTTCTTTTTCTTTACATGCAGGTAAAAGAGAACCTGGAGAAAAATGAATTGATGTTAACATACTCTACATTAAATTTGGCTTAAATCTAAACATGTCTTTTGTTGTGATTGCTTCAAGAGCAAATAGGATCAGGAAATTTAAAGTGAAGGATAACCAGAAAGTGGATCATTCAACAGATGAAAAGAAAATAAGCCTTTGAGGGAAATTATGTCAAAAACATGAATTGAATATTTAAATTGCACGTAATTTTTGTTTCACCAATGTTTACAATATGTGAAAAAAATGTTCAAAACATGTTTAACCATGGTTTGACACATTTTTGTATGGTATTCGTACATTTACTATATGAGCAGTGCAAATAATAAACCCATCAAACATGTTATGAGAAACATATGTTACACACACGTTGCACGTACGTGTGCAATATATGTGTAACGTATGGTGGGCAATACGTACATTTAACATACGTGACACACATGATATTCACACGTGTGAAAACGTACGTATAACGTATGTGGTATTTTTTTCATGGAAAACGTACGTGAAGTCACGTGCGTGTCACATATGTTTAACATACGTGAAACGTACGTGGCACAATTAGCTGTGTACCAATTGTTAGTCCATTATTTATACACTGAATTGACGACGGATTTTTTTCCGTTATTTCCTGATCATGACAACGAGCACAAGGCGGGTGTGACCGGTCGGCAGGGGATGCTCACTCCTCCATGGCACCTGATCCCACCTCTGATGTTTCAGTGGTCCGTGTTTGCTCTGCTCTGATTTTGTATATTGTGGACATTGAGATTGAATACTGTTCGTTATCTCCACATGCTTTTATGAAATTGATCTCTTTTTTCACTGATTATAAATTCATCTGTTGTGTGAAATGTTGTTTATGTATTGAGGCTATTTTGATGGATACTGGAATAAGAGGCCACGTGTATTAAGTTACTATTTTCGAACTTCCCAAAGCTGGCCTCTTAATACAGGTTCGACTGCACAAATCTAGATATTCGGAACAATCGCGGTCAGCTTAATTAACATCTGGCAAAGCTGTCTTCATATCTACTCAAGAAATTGTTAGTCGATATGAAAGTATTTTCGAGAAATTTTTCAACAATTGAAATAACACTTTACCAAGAAGTAAGCAGCTGACAATTCGAGAGGTTGTGATATCTATCTGACAAAACTTAATACAAATTGACTAAGTAATTGTCCCTCCCCTATTGATTTATATTTAGAATAAATGATTTTACGTCAAAGAAACATTAATTAAAAGAGATTTGAAACCCGACGTGCTCTGCATTTTCGATTCCTTCTATGTATATGGTATAACAGAAAGTGGTAAATAAGGAAGACGGCAGAGAGATAGTGAGAAATTTTTATATATTTAGATGGGGGAATCTTTGAGAAATCAAATTTAAAAAAGAAAAAGATTTGGAATAATACTTGTACAAATATATATATAACCAAATACTATAAAAGGTAAAAACTTACCAAAAACGCAACAATATTTAAAAGACGTCGTAAAATGCATGGGTTCCTCTATCCAGTTGTTTTAATACCTCTTAGACATTATTATCATTAATTGCTGCTATTATCGACCAAACCAGGACAGTCGTCTTCTCACTGCTGGGACTCAGTCTTTTTAATTAAGATAATTTCTTGTGTTTTATTTGTTTCAATTTAAACATTTGAAAAACGCAAGTAAACAACGATCCGTAAGATAACATGTAATTCTATGAGTAGCTATGGTGTCATCCAATATCTTCTAAATATGTGATTAAGAATCTATATTGAAGCTTCCGATTTGTACTATAAGTAATAAATAAACATTACTCAATTATTGCTTCTAAATCATTCTTGAAAAATATTTAATTTAATTTTTTTTTTAAACATGCGTCTTTATTTCTGTCGATGAGGAAGAAATCATCCTTGTTTAATAAGCATAATATAATTCGTAATTTTGATGCTCATCTCATGGAATTTATTCGAACTTAATATATCTACCTTTGAATTTAAATGGAATTATTTTCAATTGATGAACTTTATGATTTACTTCATATCATGTTAGAAAGAGAAATTGACAATTCTAAATATATAAAAAGTCCAAAACAATTTTCTTCCAGTTGTTGATGGTACAACCAGCGAAAAGATTACGTTATCAACGACAACAATGTCTACCACATACACTTATCGCCAGTGTAAATCTGTATATTAATTTTTTTTTAAATTACAGAACATAAAAAAATTGTCATTTTAATTCAATTTAAATTTAAACGATATTTTATTATGCATGAACAGAACAGGATTGGACAGCAGGCACTGTCTATATAAGTCCTCTCCATAATTGGCCATTTAAAAAATATATTTTGAGGTCGGGATTGAAATAAAAACTTCCTACTTTCTTTTTTCAGATGTTTTTATAGCTACTAGCAATCAGTTTACAAAACTCTGGAAGAATTTAGAATTTTTTATAAGAATAAAAGCATTTAAGGAGGCTGGGGGGTCAACAAATTAATCACAAATTAACCACCAGATTTAACTTAATTTTTTAGATATGGTAACTTAAGCTGTCTACTATAATTTGGCAAAGAAAAAAATCGTACATTTTAGTTTTAAAATTTGATCATTTTCTATATCTTCATATGGAGCTCTTCTTTTAAAGGAGATAAAAATAGTCTGAAAATGGCTGCCACACCCCAGCCTCGTTAATAGCACATAGAAAATGCACTATAAAAATACGTAATTCATTGCATATACAAGGAAATTTTTTTTTCGGAAAGCATTTTTTTTTCCTGATGTGATTCTGTTCTGCGTGACATACAATATCTTTGACATTGAGAAACATTTTTTAAATACAAAAAATTCTTCAATGAAAAATATGGAGATAACGAACAGTATTTAAGCTCAAAATCCATTAAACATTATATAAATGGTGCCTGTTTTGGAGGGTAACAGTTGAAACTGACACCCCAAGGAAAACCATTGTCAACCGACGCGTCAGCACAATTTATTTTATTATACTGAATGTATTGTTGATTAAGGATGTCAGCAAAAAAAAAATCGTCGATCGTCTTAACTTTCACGTTTAGAAAACTTTCAAACTCCCCGCTACTGCGAGAAAGATTTACTGACCTCTTTATTGTTTGTTTGATGCCCTAAGAGTCCTTTATCATCTAAAGTTTCGTTATTTCTGCACCTACAAACATGTTTCGTCTGTCGTTTGTTGTTTTCAAGTAAGCTACATCGGACGCAAGCTTTTATTGAAGTTAGGTTTATTCCGGTTCTTCCAAACGCGCAACTGACGCTTTCAGTATTCTAGGTGAACCGTACGCACATAATTTCCACGCATGTGGCATTACCGTTGTGTTACCCGTTGTCAAGTGTGTTGCTAAGGCTGAGGGTAATAGAACGGATTGTTAACTGCGTCTGAACCAATCAGATTTTAGTATTTAACATGAAAGTATAATAATACACAATATGAGCGGAGTTACCACAGATCTCAATCTTCATTTCTCTTTCTTTTGAAGAAATTCCAAATTTTACGAGACCTACAGGTTACAAATGAAGATTTTTTTTATTTGAAGTGTCTTGACTCCCTTTTATATTTCTTTCTTAGTTCAGTAATTTATTTTTTTTAACTTTAATTCACTTCTGGATCTACCTAATAAATATTGAAAAGAATATAAATTCTATATTCATTAGTTTTTGTCTGATAAATATCAAATAAAATTCTTTATTTGCCCTCTATAAAAGTTCTACAGCGTGCATAGTCTCTTTTATTTTTGTTCCATAAAAACAGTTTATGCAAACGTCTTTTAGATATTTTTTTTATACCTTCACACGAAACCTAGACGTCATGCCATCTACAAAAATGTCATCAACTGTTCAAATATACAAAAGTTAGATGTTCTATCTTTATTCAAACGATAGTTAAAGTCAAAATGATGGCAAATTCCCAAATTGTTTAATTTGACAGTGCATTGTGGCACGTAAGTTTGAATGTTAAAAGGTTTTTTTTTTGGTAGTGATATTACTATATAATGGAAGATAAAATGAAGACAAGAAGTACTTTAGACTTATTAGCACGCCCATTTGATGTTTAGCGCGCATTAGTGACGTCATATTTAAAAATTACGTCATTTTTGTACCTGTTCGCATCTTCCTTACTTCAATGCATAACATCAAACAATGATACAAAGATGATTAAAATATCGTATTATTTGCGGCGAATTATTGCTAATACCGTATTTTGTTCTTTGCTTATAATATTTAGCACCTCCAATTCCTTTTTTTTTCTGCCACCACATCAATTGCAGGTAGGACAATAATTTATTTTCACATTAACATTTAAATTGTGTACCTTTTCCTCCTGTCCATCATTTTCAGCTATGTATTTTTCATAAAAGTAAAAGATTTTATATTCTCTTCATTTAACATTAGTTTACATTTCAATTTGGAATATTTGATCAAAGTAACAGAATTTATCATATTATTTCATGTATTTATTGGCACACCAATTAAAAAAAAAAATAAAAATAACAGCATTACTTTTCAGTTGTTCTTAGACTTATTAGTAGCTAAAATTTCACAATATCATTTTCCAGAACCAAAGTGAAACTTGGCACAGAGCATCCTTAGTGTAGGGGATTCAAATTGTTCTTATGCAGGGCAATACCTTCAAAGAGATTTGTTTCTTTAATGCTGTAAATGTATTATATTTAGCTTGTACAACTAGCATTATATCTAGATGGCTTTCCCTCCAAATAAAGTTTTAAATGCAATACTTGATAAGGTCAAGGTCACCTCCAAATTCACGGTCACAGCCATGTTCAGTAAAGACTTGGTAACAGACATTGGTTTGTTACAGTAAGTTTTAGATCAATGCTAAGAGTTTGTTACATCTGCTATCTAACATGTTTGTATGAAAAATATTTATGCATGTTCATGTAAATGAATTAAATTCTCTTTTTGCTTATAGGTAAACAAAGCTGTTGGTTTATCACCTGGAGAGTATACAATGAAGGTTGCAAGGAAAATTGCTGCAAAAAGAAAATTGCAGAAAGCCAAGGCTATGTGTTTTCAAGCAAAGAGAAAACGTCTCGTTAAAAAGATAAAGAAGAGCAGTAAAGAGGCCACGAAAGAAATGCATGAAGGTACAACATATTCCCAATTTGTTGAAACAACTCAAGAGCACTAATCAAATCAGACTACAGAAATTCCACAAAGATTGACACTACCAACAGAAAATTCCTTTCAGTATATCACATTTGATATTGAAACAACAGGTAGGGGAAGGAACTGTGATATTTTGCAGATAGCAGCTGGAGATTTCAACGTTTATGTTCAACCTCGCTGTAGAATTACTGACCAGGCCTCTTCTGTAAATGGGATACTATACAACTGGGATACAAACACCATGATCCACAGAGGAAACCAAGTAAGTGCCAAGCCTATTCAGGAGGCCCTTTTAGACTTTTTGGAGTACATGAAGAAAATTCAGAATCCAGTGCTTGTTGGGCATAATGCTTGCAGCTTTGACATTCCTATTCTTACGAACAGACTGAGAGAATTTAATTTGTTAGGAGTATTTTCAAAACATGTGGTGGGATTTGTAGACACTCTAAAAATTTCAAAAAGAGTCTTCACAAAATCAGAGGTTGGCAATTACAAGCAGGAAAACCTAGTTAATAAAGTCATCAACTGCACCTACCATGCACATGATGCAAAAGAAGATGTCCGCGTCCTGACTGTGTTATTTACGGAAAAGTTAGAAAAAGAAGTCAAAGACAATGATCTCTATCACATAGGTTTTCATGATGTGAAAAGTAAATACACAGTGCTATTACAACAAAAGTGCATATCTGTAGTGGCCGTATCAAAGCTGGCAAGGAGTGGTGTTACTCCATTTCGTTTAAGACTTGCTCATACAAGAAACCATGGACTGAAATTGCTATTGAATAGTCATAACGTGCACTTAACAACAAAATATTTGTCATCTCTTGTGGGATTTTTGGAGAAAGAAGAGTGACATTCACAACTGTATGTCAAAAAAGGTCTAGCTATTCACTATTATTGTACATATACTCAACCAAAAAAGAAACGCATATTGTTTTACTCATCAAAGAAATTTTGAAAAAGTATACGGAACAACTACCTTTTTTATCATTGGATACCTGTGATATAATTAAAGGACAACATAGGGTTTTTTAAACCCAAAGTGTTGAGTAATTTCCCTTGAATAATTATGTTTATGAAAATAGTGTTTTTCAAGATTTCTTGTAAATCAGTGGTCTATTTTCATTGATATTTTCATTATTTTGGATTCCGAGAAACAATAAACACTCCTATAATTAAACCCATATTTAAGATTTTATAACAATGTTGATGTTGCAATGTCACGCCTTAACAAAGATGAATGCAACGCGGGCTAACTATGATGATAAATGGAACTATGCAACAGGAGGTTGCAACTGAATTTAGTGTACATTAATCAGCTTTGCAGCATTTTAACATACGTCTCCACCCGCTAAGAACACGGATGACAGACCAAGAACAGGTTGCATAGACTCTTCAATTTGGGGGTGTTGAAAATGACATCAACTTGACTTTTCAATTCGAAACATAGGGCATGCTTGATTTTTATCACAATTAACACACTCTAAAATCACTTTTAATAAAATAGGTTAAACTGAATATTCTCATATTTAATTTGAATATGCATTCCTTTTTTTGTTGAGGATATATATATATTCACATTTTAATATCCTTTTCATTATTTGCTTTCTTAATTTTTAAAAAGATGAAAGAAGAAAGGTTATGTGATACGTTGGTGATTGACTATTACATGAATACATGTATTTCATAGATTTTGTTACAAGATATTCATTCATAATGCAAAGGGAATATTTATATATGTGTCAAGTTGTAACATTGTTAATTTTTTCCCATTTCTTGTCAAATTCATAACAGTTCACTTTAACTTAGCAAAATTTAGAGTTTCTACGAATTCAGAAATATTTGCTATGTAAACCAAATAAAGTAAATTAAGTGCATTTCAAATGGTCCATTGTTATTTGTGTATTATACGTGTAGTTACATTTCAATCTAACTTTTAAGCAATTTAACTACTAGTATTCAGTTTAAAAAAAAATTACATTTACTGACTGAGTTCGAGAGCAACATGCGTTTTGTTAGACCCAAGAAACAAACTGTCTGCCTGAGGCTGTTAGGCAGAAGACAGACAGTTTGGTTCCAGGGTCGACAAAACACTTTTTGCCTGCGGACTAAGTAAATAAATGTTTTGTTATTATACCTTTTATTTTGAATTATATTTTTGACATACATGAATTTCATAATTATGTCTTCCGTAATGTAACATCAGATGTGTCACTGTAAACTCTTACAAATGCAAACTAAGTAAGCTCCACCCATTCTGTGACGTAAGCGGTCTGACATCTCACTCAGCGGTCAGACATCGATATTTTGTGCCCGGCACAGCAAAACATTAGAAATGTTAGATTTCTTTTGATAGATTTCTATAGGAACAAGTTTTAAAGGTATAACAGAATTGTTTTTCCAACAGCAGCAATTTCTTCAGCAACAATGCTGAGTAAATACATGTTTAATGATCTCTGAAGCATATGTGTATACTTCTGAAAATTAACCATTCCAATACCATTAAGTATTCCTTTAAACGGATAGGCAAAGAGTGTTTCCATGGTCTTCAAAGATAATCTTGATTTAGTAACACAAAAAAACTGTTTAGTGATAAGAATTATTATATTGTTTCTACATACAACTAATGTTATGTAAAATTGTGGAACTAGTGCACTTTGATGTGATGATTTCAATGATTTCTTTGGAAATCCAAAAAAAAAGGCGTAATTTTTATGAGGAAAACACCTTATAAAGTCTTTGTTTCCATGGAAACGAAGTTGGGGACATACATCATTTTTTAGGCGAGTATAATTAAAATAATGCAATTAACAATTTTATGGATTTTGGTGAAATCGGTAGATGAGTAAAATGGTTAATTTTGCCTGTTTGTTGCCATAGCAACGGTTCAATTTTATGAAGAAAAATGGGAAAATGCTGTTTTTAACTAAAATTCTTGTATTTTCAAAGGTGAAAATAAAAAAATATTATTTATTATTCAATTGTAAATGGAATCCATGATAAAATTTAATATTTTTTTTATCACACTTCATAAAATATATCAATTTTAATATTTAAAATATGAAAATGAGAAAAATATGAAAACCCTTAAATTAAACATGTTTTCCCCTAAAAACTGTGCGGGCAAACTTTATTAAATCTTATTCAATGATTCAGATTATCTTCCTAAACAGATTGATGTATAACATGTGTACATTACTGAAAAATCAAATATTAAAGGGAGTCGCAAACCTTACCTTAATACTCAGGAACAGAGAAGAAGATTTTCAAAGAAATAATGAATGTTCACTATATAAGCAATAGAGCCCCGCCCTAACACCAGAACCCCTGACCCTGGGGCCATGAATTTCACAATTTTGGTAGAAGACTCAACGCTGATTACAATCATACCAACAGTTTGACTGTTTGATGTCCAGGAGTAAAGAAGAAGATTTTTAAAGACTGGACAAATTTCAGTGGTTTTGGCCCCACCCCTTAGGCCCCAGGGGGGCAGGGACAATGAAATTCAAAATTTTTGTTCCCCTTCACCCACAGATGCTATATGCAAAAATTGGTTGAAATTGTTTCAGTGGTTTCAGAGAAGAAGCTAAAATGTTAACGCACGACGAACGACGCACGACGACGGACAAAAACGATAGCAATAGGCCACCTGAGTTTACTAAAAATATCAATAAAAATGTCTGAATAATCCTAGCAAATTTTTATAATGGTACATTTTATATCTAAATTTTCGAAAAATGTTATAAAGTTGGTCCATATAGTTCTTTGCCACTTAAATTTTTGGTATTAAGCTTTAAATTGGTTGTTTTTTTCTTTCTACTTAAAAAAAACCTTTCTAAACTGTTTTTTTGTGTTTGAATAGTCCCGCAAATTGGAAGTATTTTTACAGCTTACTTTTTGTGAGTCTTATGTCTACTGGAATTTTGCAATGTTGCTAGACTTTGATTAGTCTAACAAATAGGAAGTATCTTTATAGCTATCTTTTTGATACTACTGTTTTGAAGCATTCTGTCTTTGTTTCCCCGACTTTTAGAAGTCCCAAAAATGAGATGTATTTTGACAAAAGCCCGGAAACATGATATACATATGCTTCGATCTTAAGTATCCTTCTTAATTTGCTCCTCGATGCCTCGACCAATCTTATACGATCTGCAGTTAACTTCATTCTCTTAGAAAATTTGACACTTTTTTCAGTTCCGTCACTGTTTTTGACAGTTTGTACGAACCGAAAGCCACAAATAAAAAAAAATTTCAATTAAGTAAATTTATTGAGGTGTCAGCCAGTGGACGCTGAGGGACGCCGCCATATTCTGAATCAACTTTATTTTAATCTCCTATTTAAGAATTCCAAAAGACTTTCTTAAAAAGATAAAGCTCTTCTCCGATTGGTCAGTTGTACAAGTTGTCTGAAGATGACCTCCTCGCGATGCCTGTCAGTCTCTGACGAGTGAAGGATGGGGGCTGCAAATCTTGCGATTCTTATAGATGCCTTTCTAGTGGCGACAACTGACTCATTTAACTAGCATCTTCGTCCACAAGTTCACTTTTCCCTGATGGATACTGTTTGACACTGAATAGATTAAAGATGTTTATTTTCAATCAGCAGACAATAAGCATGAACGAAAATTTTTAAGTCTAAAATATAAGACCCTATTAAGCACCGTTTTATTTTTAAAACTATTATTTCATGAAAAAAACTAATTTGGTTTCACTAAGATAAATTCTTTACTTGAATTTAATAAACTCATATTCTTCTGGACAGAAGAAGACAAACTTTGGCTAGCTGCACATTTCTTTTGAGTATTTCCTCTGTGTAACTTAAAAGATTTAACTGTCCCTCCAGTATGGATTCAATCAGCTTCTTCACATCATCTGGTGATGGAATATTCACTAATTTATTTAAGCTTCGTGTAACTAGCACTGTCTGACCATTTTGTAAACTCTTTCAGAACACTGGATTTTCATTAGCCTTAAGAAGGTGTCACATCTTTGACCCTCTTGCACATTGAATCAAGATCTGT
>PRKT01000874.1:161354-189243 GCA_003671525.1 Saccostrea glomerata | reverse complement strand
ACCCTTCCAACACTTTTACTGAACAAATATTTTTTTTTTACTTTTTTGCAGTCAGTTTTCCTTGATAATACACCTTTCTTTCAAAAACTTTCCCATAAAAAAGACTGATATTATATATTTTGCATATATCATGGCAACTAAAATTGATAAAAAAAAAACATTTCAAATTTATACATGTACTACTGGTAAGGTTTATTCAGATTTTAATTCTGCTTCTCTATTGCATTTGGCTAAAACTTAATTAAATGCAAACAAATAATGAGCTGTATCATTTTATCAATGAATCATATAATAAAACAATTCGAAGTACAATATTTACCTCGCCCTTCGGGCTCCGTGAATATTGTACTCCCCTGATGGCTAAATCATTGTATTGACCTCAAAAACAGCAATAATTGTATAATATTTGTGGCATGTATCAGCAAACTGATACTAAAATTGGGGGTAGGGGTAGTAAATGCTTAATTATTCCCAAATATCCTGGTAAAAATATTTTATGTATCTTGTTTTTGTACAATATTGATTTAAGTCATTTTCTATCAAAGTAATTTTTAGTCCACTCTTTTCTTTTTTAAATTAAAAAAAACCTTTTTTTAGAAATGCACACTTAACATTGAGAAGCATATGTTAATATAAAAATTCTACTAGTAAATAGTAACTATTATAAAGCATCTATGTTATTTTTGTTCATCTAACGTAAAATTAAAGTCTGAAAGTGAGTATATTTCACAGAAATTCTTCTGCTGGTATAACACACCCTTTATCGTTTCCGACAGCGGGGGTATGGTTTGAAAATCGATTCTTTTTCAAATATGTCTGGACAAAACTTTATATAAGTTTGGAATAATAGCCTCCAAACACTAAAGATGAGGAAATATAAAGTATAATGTTATTCATCCACTTACAATGCTTATTATACATGTAATTTATAAAGAAAAACGATATTTTTTAATATTATAAATAAAAAACGAAATTATTAAATAAAGAAAAACGAAATTCTTAAATAAAGAGAGAGGAAATTAATATAAAAAGAAAACGAATTTATTAATAAAGAAAAACGAAATTATTATATAAAGAAAAAAGAAATTAATAAATAGAGAAAAACGAAATCATTTATTTAATGATTTTGTTTATCTTTATTTAATAATTTCGTTCTCTTTATATATATATCAATTTGGCTTTTCTATTTATATTCATTTCGTTTCTCTTTATATAGCAATTTCGCTTTTCTTTATTTAATAATTTCGTTCTTCCTTATCTAAAAATTTCATTTTTCTTTATTTAATAATATCATTTTTCTTGATTTATTTTTGGTTTGCACTATTGGGCTTCCGTAGGTTATCAATAAAAAAAAGTTGAGACACGCTCTGACCAAGTTATGAAATTACATGTTGAGTTCTTGCCATCATTAACGTAATAGCCAAGACTTAAGAACATACACTGTAGATTTTTAAGAATCCCCTCCACCATGTCAATTGTGTGTGTCTGACTCTCCATGATCATGATGATACACTGCTTGTTTTCTCTATCAATGATGCATCTTCGCTAGCCAAGGGTTTTCGGTCCGCAACGCTAGCGAAGATGTCAATGATGAGGCAAATCGCTCATTGTTTACATCTCTATATTTCGAAAATCGCATCTTATCGTCAACAGGCCAGTCTGTGCTCCTCGGATGGCCTCGTACTTTTTATAAGTAGCGTAGTGGAGTTATCCGGTGATTGTCGATTGATAAATTGCAGCTTACAATGGGACTTCAGATCCGGTAATGAAACTTCTCTCAAAAGAGATGACAAACATATCGATTATAACGAATTTGTTTGTTCTAACAGATTTAGCATAATGATTTAATACCTAAAATTAGTAATTAGAGATAACATATTGATATTTATTTAAATACATGTAAATTAATAAAACAAATTGTTGCACCCTTAATCCGCCTCCATAAATCTTAGATCTATTTTGGTTTCCCCGACATATATGAATTTAGGTCAGCGAGAGTTGGAGTTTTTTTTATCAGCCAATGGGTAAAGCAGGTACTTTGTTGTTCAATCCATTCTTTTTTCTCTATACTAACAAGACTAACCAACATGTACGGAATAAGCATCTAACATATATCAAATCCTTCATATACAGATATAAATGTGTATATAAATTTAGTTAAAGTTTGCTTATTTACTCAATCGAGTATTTTCCACTTTCATTTTGCATGTTGTTGAACCCCGACGTTTTCATTGGTCAATTCAAATTGTTTACAGGGAAATTCAAAGAAAGGTAAGTGGTTAAATAGATTTAATTAACTAGGAAAGCCCTTTTGATCCTTCGAATGCATATTGTTCCTTCAATTTTGGGAAACATCTCTTTATACAATCTGTTGTTTGTTCTTCAGTAAAACTGCTAAACAAGAAAATTGGCTTCTTTAATATGAGCATTATGACAAACATTGCAATACATGTTGAAATTGACCCTTAAGCTAATGCAAACATGGTTTTATTTTGTTAATGCACAATATTATGAAATATTGTCCGTTCTTCGGAGTTTAAGAAGGACACATAGTAATTGTATCTCCGTAAACTTTTATCAAACGAGACTAAAGTGATCACAAAAGACTTGTTAAGGCCAAACAAGCTATAACTCACGGTACCAAAAATGAAATTAGAGAAAATACAGCTTTAATAATATGCATAGCTTTACTTTTCTAATATAAACATTGTTTTTCGTAATAATAAGCCTCTAAAACCATTAAACCAGTAATAAAATGTAAGATCTGAAATACTGGCTGCCAGCCACTAATTCCAAACTCGTTATATCAAAATTCATTGACCCCTGGGATCAATATTTCGGAATACTCTAGTTGCACTTGTGCAAATCTTGTACACAATCATAATATTGTCGGAAAAGCGTGGTCCGGAAGTGAAATGGACTGATTCAGAATGAAAACGTCGCAAAAAGGAGAGAAATGCAACCGTGAACAAGTGCAGAATATCAATCGGGAATAAGATGAATAAAAAAAACCAGTTAGCCATCGAAAAGTATGCTGAAATGGCGAAAGTGCTACTGGATTGGTAGGTTTATTTCTACACTTTTTTTTTTACAGAAATATTTTAACATTTTATATTACTTTGATGATTTAGAGTAATATATATGAAAAAAAGGAATGTTAACCTCATCAGGATATCAGAGATTATTGTAATCTTATATATCTTATGATGTAAGCAGTTGGGGTTCATAATGTGCACACAGGAACCCAAAGAATGAAAATTTCAAGAAATATCAAAAATGTTTCGAACAAACCCAGACAATATAAACCTCGTACTTAATGTGAATAAAAAATACTTTTAAATGCATATAATTCCATCATTTTGTAATTATAATCTAATATTTAATTTAGATATAATTCTAATATTTATTTATGTTGAGAAAAGCTCAGGTGACTCAGAATCTGAAATTTCTATTACATCAACAGATGAATTCATGAAAAGGCTATGTAGATATTCACAAGGGAATTGAAAATTTCTTCATTGATGCACACAGGATTTCTTCTGCCAAAAAATCATAAAATCTTCAATTAAGAACAATTAATATTGTAAGAGAGGAGAGTGAAATATCTGGAATAAAGCACATTATTTCATTTGGTGCGACTATTTGCAGTAGGAAAACTTCATGTCGCCAATTTTCATGCAGTTTCTTGGATCCTTTTGAGTGAGTGAATTGGAATGAAAAAAGCAAATTTAATGATTTTTCAATGAATTAAAATTAACCTACATTTAATATAATTGTTTCAGTCTCACTTTGTATTCATCCGAGGTGCAAGATGACATAGATGATGCAGTGGATCAGGGACAATGAACCGGGATTTCATCTTTCACTGTGGTAAGCCTCAATTATTGAACTATTTTCAGAATTGATGCAATGGTTCTTATCAAATCTATGACTTGCTTTATCTGTAGACTAGAGCATGACATTCTGCTCAGTGAATCAGAGGATAAGGAAGGTGGAGATAACATTAAAGATAATGAAGAAGTAATAGACCTTGATGCAAACATTAAGAAATTAAGAATTTGGGAAACTACTTTAAGATCACTCTGTCTTTGTCATTAACCAGAAGTTTTAGGAACTTGCTAGGACAACAGTACTTCCCCCTTCCAGAGTGAAAGGATGTGGCAAGATTGTAGACGGCAGATAGTATCCTCGACAGTGTACTTTAAGTGAGTCCGAATGAAGGACATTTTTTTCAGTTGTAAATAAAATTACAAGAACATTTTAGAACGTTTTCTGTGCAAAACTTCAAAATTATTTTTTACATTGCTGTGTTCAGGTTTGAGAACAAAGGAAAGTTGCAAATAAATTCAGTTCAAAGCCATTTTTGAACAGAGGCCAGCATAGTAGTGGCGTTTTAATATCGGCAGACTTAATAGCTTCGGTGAACAACTTCCAAACTGGCAATGTTTGAAAAGTTTCTGAAGCTGCCTTTCCCTTAACAGTCATCCTTTTGCAAGAAACAACAGACTTATGAATGCCAAGCATCGACAAGATTTGGGAATTTCACAAAGTGAAATCCTGAATAAATTTCATGGGAAGAATCAGGTGATTTTAGGTATACATGTAGAATATTACGTTGACTTATGTACTTATCTAAATTGAATGGTATAGTTACATATTAATAAAACTTTTAATATAACCATAATTTTGTTATAGGGGATGGGAGCCTAGAAAGTACAGGCCACTCAGTCCAGTACTGAACATACACATTTATGGAAAACACCACACCCAAGATTCTCCAGATTGTTGTCTTGGTTAAACGAATGACAGAAGGGAAGGGTGCAGTACTGGAGAGAGCCTGTTTTCAGAGAGGACTGCAATTTCGTCTTGGAAAATGCCTAATAATTTCAGTGATTGTTACAGATGCCCATGTTTAAGTCAAAACACTAATGGGTAAGTGGAAATACTTTATCCATTATTGACTTGCAAACATTATAGTTAAGAAAATAAAGAAAATGATAAAGATAGTTTAATTTTACATTTTTTTACACAGAGAGAATATCCACATATCAAACATTCTTTTGATATTCGTAATTGGCATAGCTGTTAAAATATGGGAAAGAAAACCATTTAGGTAATCAAACCATTACATATATGTAGCTGTTTTATGATAAAATGAAGAAGCCTTGTTTGTTTCACTGTTTAAATAATGTTTTAATTTTTCAAAGGATGGTCGAGAGAAATCAAAAGGACCGTTACTACAGTGGACAAGAGAAATTGTCAACCCATATTGGTTCAACACAATAAAAGCAGAGACATGGGGTGAATTTATTGTAAGTATGGATTGAAAATAACAAGATATTTTTTAATTTATTTGAAATTTGAATAATGTAATTGAGATTTTTTTTTCTATATCTACATGGTATGTGGTTGACTGTTATTCATCATGTTGTAAACTAACATGGGTGGATATTACTATATCGATTCGATCCAAAAGTTCGTGCATAAATTGACCACTGGCAGAAGAACGTGAAAAGGGGTGGTTGGAGGCTGGATCACCAGCCCATGTTGCTGTAAGGGACATTGCTAAAGATAAAGGACTCCTGAAAAAAATCCCATATTTTTTGAATTGCAGATTTGTTTGTTTGTTTGCCATACAAATTATATAGTTACCTATTACACGTCTCTTTTAAAAAGGTTATTGTTTTTCATAGGAGTACAACAGTCTTAAAGAATTTTCTGAACCTTATTCTGAAATATTCTTCTAAAAAAAATCCCTACACACCACCAGTATACAAGGGAAAAAACTTCATAGTTGCTCTGGATCACAACTATATCTGTAACAGAGATAAAGAATAAAGATGGAACCCTTAGGTATTTATCTCTATTTATTGTTAGAAGTGTGTGTTGTCATAGTAATTATTTATCACATAAAAAGTGATTTCTTCTAATATAATTGTTTTAATGAAATATTGTAGACACCAGAGTTACTATAGTAAGAGGAGTGGGAGATGGGCAACTTATGAGGTCAAAAAGTTCGAAAGCTACACATATACAGAGGACCTCATGTGAAAATGCCTGGAAATAGACTTTTGGATGGGATTTATATAAATGGACAAGTTATTCTTAAGGCTGATGAACCCAAGAGGATCTCTTCAGTTCTGGCACCAATCCCACCACCACAAGTATCTCAGCTTGTTACAGACAAATAATCCAAATTCAGTGAAAAATAACAATGATTAAATTTTATTGCATCTCTTTCTCCCCCTAGTCCATCACACCTCCCAGATAGCCAAAATATTGTCCTAATGGTTCATGACTCTGAAACGCCATACACAACAGCTACATGTACACACCTTTAACCGTGCTACTACACCACTTGAAGATTACGGTTCGTTTTGTGAACGGTACGGTATGCTTTGTGCGCGGACAGATTAAATTTGTTAACGGTAAGGAACACTTTGTGTACGGAACAAATGCTTTGTGAACGGTACGGTACGCTTTGTGGACGGAACTTTTCGTTGCTTGCATAGTACTGTTCGTTTTTGTGAAGGAACGCTTTGGGGGACGGTATGCAAACGAAGTGAAATTTACAGGATAAAATGTAAACTAGTCATATGTACTAATTGAGCTATCCTGTCTAAATAAAAAAAAAAACTATTATTATATTAAGTGGGCGGAGTCTGTCAGCTTTAGTCCTTGATTGGCTACAAAAAATGTCCATTTTTAATGACTTTTGAAGTATTTTATGCACGTACATAAATCTATTTCCGTTATTAACAAGCGCAATTTATTTATTGTAAAAAAAATTAAGTGTTAACAAGTTTTATTTATCAAGGATATTAATATCTTTTTTATTATAATGATGCTATTCAATTTTGCAAATTATCATTTTTCAGACACAAATAAGCATGTATCCTGTATCTTGGTTTTTTATTTACATTGGCGTAACATTTTGCAGACTTCTAAAGAAATTGTTACCTGCTAATTCGCATTGATTTCTAGAAACGAGATGGGGGGGGGGGTGGTAACAAAGCTTAATATCTATATTTTCGCGAAACTAATTTTTCTTTTTATTTTTCATAAGATGTATCTCAGAATGAGGTAAAGTACCGACCGGACACGACCTAACTTCAGAGCGAACCTGAAGCGGACCCCGAGTTCGCTTCGTGAGTTAGCTCTGGTCCGCTTCGGGTTCCCTTTCAGAAATTTTGGGATCGCTCTAGGTGCGCCTTGGGTGCGTTCTGGGTTTGATCCGGGTCAGCTCTAGGTCCTATAGAGCGAGCCCGGTATCTTCGACCGCTTTACGCACTGATGCATGAAGCGGACCCCGCTTTAATCTCGACCCCAGATAGCCCCACCCATTGTTTATTCCACTACAGTCTTGGAATTGCGGAATCGATTATTGTTGTTTTGACGGTTATCGATTAATGTACACTGTACATGTGAACAGTGACATTATGGAGAACAATGATATTTTTTTTCAAAATTTAATTGTTAATTTGACGTACAGTGTATATTTATAATTATTTCCTTGATATATCAGCTTTCGGAATTTCGATCCAAAGAAATTCTTAGTTATTTAAGAGCGGGCTATTGCGCATTTATTTTTCTTTATTTATAACTGGAAAACAAAAACAGAAGAGGGAGAAAAAGGTGTTGAATCGAATTTCAGTGTATCGAATGGTGTACAAGTGAAACTTTCGAAAGCACCTAAACAAAATACCTTTCAAATGTATTCGTTAAATACATTTAGATCTAAATTATATTTGTCATTCTTTATATTTTGTAAATCGAAGTTTAAATGACTGACAAACACTGAATTATGATATCTTTAATTTAACTTATTGTACAAGTCATATATTTATGTTTCATTTATAGTGGTTACACATTGAAAGTTCATTAATAAATATTTACCGGACATTTTTTTAAAAACAAAATAAATAGATTATATCAGATCTTTATTACACTCAGAATTATGGAGCGGGTATGAAGTTAATCAGAATATAAACAAAAAGACAAATAATAATTGTTCTCCCAATAAGAATAGATTAATATACCCCCATACCTCACGTACATGTACACACAGTCATTAATTGAAATTTAATTATAAAAAATCTTAATATGTAAATATAAATAAATACAGAAAAATCAAGATCTAAAAGGGAGAGAGAGATAGAGAGAGAGATCGTAACTGCACATTATCAACATTAAACTAGATTTTGATAATAAAGCCTGTTGATCTTTTTTTTTTGTTGTTAAATTTCTATTTAAAGGAACATGTTTATTGACACAATGGAAATAAAATTATTGAATATTTGGCACGTACACATACGCTTGACATATATTATATATTATATATATATATATATATATATATATATATATATATATATATATATATATATATATATATATATTGTTCGACGAAAAACATTCCTCGGCAAACATCCTTGTCTCTTTTTATTTTTATATTTCCCCTGGATCACGTTTTCAGTAATTAAAAAGATGAGATGAAATGAATAAAACAGTGTGCTTGTATATGTATATAATTTTACTCTAACTTAACTGATTTTCCTTCCGTTTCGCTAGATACTAATACTTGCATGGATATTGGTATTCAGAGAATGACCATGCTCGCAAAGCGAGATAACTCCCCTTACTTTAGAAATGCACGGGAAATATAATCTTTTGACAATAAACTCAAAACGAAATGCATCATGAATTTTAGATCAATGAAAGGTGAACATCGATCATTCAATGCACATAATCTCTACTGATGACACAACGGATCTTAAACCCTACGAAAAAAATGAATGAACTTGAACTAGAACTTGTAGACATTTTATTTTATGGTCCTCTTTTTGAAAGTGTTTTTGTTTCTTAATTAAGATATAAAATTGCAGAATTATCTGTAATTAAGTAACTTGTTATATTCATTTTTATTTCCTCGCCCCTATAACTTGCATGGATGATACATCTATGGATTTACGCTACCAGACTTGCTTCGGATGCTAGATCTCGCCTATACTTTCCGGATGTGTGATGAGGAAACCGTTTGCGTGCAGTTCTCATTTCCACTTAGCTATGAGCCCTATGATGACCAATGTTCAGAAAATCGACATTTACACAAATGATCGGAAATCACCACCCTTCAATAGAATTAAAAAAAAATTAGCATTTCATAATAAATCCTTAAATTGTTGGAAAAAAAATACCTTCCTTTTAATTATCTCAGTATCTATTTTTTTTAATCAAAATACTTTAAATATGCTTTATAAATTAGATCTGAAGCTTTGCAAGCATTTATTAATGCATAAATATATTGCAGTAATCAAACAAAAAAATCTTTTCGTCTTGTTATAAAACGTTCCGAAGTTTGAAACTATCCTATCAGGATTTGCGTTTTTCCTATCGTGAAGATCTTTTATCATGTCTATTATGTTTTGCCTTTACCGTGTTTTGCGTGTTTTCTTTTTGCATTTATCGTATCTTGCATGTATCCTATCGTATCATGTACCCTGTATAGAATACCGATGTGGGTACTGTTTAATATGTACATGTATTTGATATATAAGGAATATCTTACACTTTAAAGAATATGAATCAGATTTGTATGTATCAAACTATCCATATTGACATTATTAATGACATCAAAATAAAATTAAATAAATCAGAAAAATTGGGGAGGGGGATGTTGGAATCCCAAGCATGCTCTTTTTTTCCTCAAACAGGGGACAGAGATTATGTAAATTAGCTTAGTAATATAGGCACTTAATCTAATAAAGTGATAAGTTTGAAAACTTTGAATGTTGTTTTAAATGTTGTTAACAATATTTTTTGTTGGTAATTTTGTTATGGTTTGTTAGAATTCAAAACAAGTTTCGTCAGGGGGTTTTGATCACCTTGACCAAATATTATTTTGATACATTTCCTTGAAATAAATTGTGTATTCTCTTACCTTTTGTTAAATTTTGTTGTAGGTGGATATCTCCATTAAAAGACAAACAAATGACGAGAATCTTCAGACTTAACTATTTACTACTTTACATCCTGATCGATATGTTATGTTTTACTACTGTTATGGATTCTCATTTTCGACACAAAAGATCAAAGGTAACTAATTTTGTCTTCTTATTAAAAACTACTGTTTTTCTAGAATAAATTCGTGATTCAAAATGACACCAAGGTTTATGATCATTTTTCTTACAAAAAATGTCCTTCATATTGACTTAAAAAACAATGATTTTAAGGTTATAAGGTCACCATAAAGGAGAAGCAGTCTTCATAAAAAATAATCATAGTTACATGTGTAACTATAGTAATTAGGGCCCCGCAAGGATTTGTGGTTGCCATATAGTAATCATTGTCGATCTGTCCGTCTGTCTGTCCGTCTGTCATTCTTCCGTCCATAAATTCTCTGTTTTATTCTAATAAGTTTTTTCATGATTGCCCAATTAAGTTCAAACTTGGTATGGTAGTTCAGTAGGCAGAAATGCATAATTTTATGCTAAATTCTCTATGTTTTCTGGCTTGGAGCTGGGGTGGTGGTGTAGATTCCTTATCTTTTGTAGAAGATTGAATGGGAAAAGAGAGATACACGTAAATGCTGAGAATGTTCTTATTGTTAACTTGGAAAGCTGTACAATGAGTCCCTTGAAATTAAATAATCCTGCACTTGAAGAAAATCCTTAGCATTGTAACATCTCTGTCTGCAACTGAAGTTTGTTTTGAGATTAGGTCAATTTTGAATTTTGTGTACTTTCTCTGAAATATGATTGAAATATTTAAAAATCCATACTTTAATTTGGTTAAAATACTGCACACAATGAGACAGTTATGATTTTCTTGAAATCCTATATATATATATATATATATATATATATATATATATATATATATATATATATATATATATATATATATATATATATATATATATATATATATATATATATATATATATATATATATATATATATATATATATATATATATATATATATATATATATATATGTCAGCTGCCCTTTATTATTATTATTTTATTTTTTCTGCCTAAATGCTGTTAATTTTTAAGAGATAATCAGATGATAACGGAATATAACCCTATTATGTCATTGTTGAAAAAAGTTCTTACTGTAAATTTAAATGAAAAAAGATAAGAGAGTAATACAATTAATCTTCTTTATGTATATTATCTTGCAGAAATTTTAGAGGCTTATCTTTATCTGTAACTTGAAGATTAATGAACACCTTTGTCTGCAACTGATATTTGTTTAAAGTTTAGGTCAACCCTGGGTGATATTTGATTTCACTGAAGGTGATTAAAAAAAATTGCTATATTTTTTAAATTCGTATTTAACTGAGTAAGACATGAGGATTACCCAGTTTTATGTAAATACAATTACTATTTACAGGTTTTTGGACATTCAGGAATTATATGGAATTTTTAAATATATAGTTGTTGTTTATATCCTTCATAAATTGTAAAGCATTCTTGTAATCAAGTAAAATTACTGTTCATTAAGCTGCCCCCTTATTATCCTACCCCACGGCGGAGCCCTTGCTGACTTGTTAGTTTTCTAGTTGCTTTGATTCTTATATAACATATAACTTAAGTAAATTTTGGAAAAGAATACGATACGTGTATTTAAAGTTTTTTTTTACTTGTAAGAATGTCTGAAAATTAAAAAGATATCCTTAAATTTCAGAAAACTTAATATTAATTTGATTTACAATATTAAAAGCTATGATTTATTAATAATAGTAAAAACATTTAATCACCAAAGTAAATATTTTAAAATTATATAAAAGAAAATTGAAAATTGTATAGCATAATTTGCTATAGTATTTTTGATATTGGTATTGCATTGTGTAGGATTAAACAATTTGTTCCTCAAATTTTGTGCCAACAGGGTTTTGTTGTCAACAACAATATGTTTAAAACAAAAATGTTGAAGGTTCATTTTATATCACGAATAACCGAGACAAAGTAACTAAGTAACAAAGTAACTATACTAGTAACCGCGGTCCTTATTTACACATTTCAATAGCTATAATTAAGTGACGTTTTCTATAGGTGTCATAACAATATTAATTTCTGCTATGTATTCTTACCAAAATGCGCAAGTTTGAGTAGATGTAAGTAATTCAAAACAAACTTCTGAGAAGTTTCTTTTTCAGATCTTGTAAAACCATTATTTATAAAGATTTAATACCACAAAACACATAGCCATCCAGCAAGGCACGCAAGTTGTTTCGGTCGAAGTCGAGTAGGTGCTTGAAAATCTAGTCCAGGGCCGAATCACTCCCCACTCTTGACAGCACGCCCTAAATTCTAATAAATCTTGTCAATACAGGAAGTTTACATGTTGTTTTTCATCTCATAAACAAATTCAGCTCCAGTCTCGTATCAAAATGCCCGAATTGGAAGGGAAGTTTCCGGGATTATTTTGCGTCAGCCATGTTTTGACGTGAACCAAAGTGTAATACCGTTATGACACCTGCATATATCTCTTCGTTCTATATATCGAAGAGATATATATCAATCATCATGCCTATTTCTTCATTAAGAATAAATTTAATGTAAATACTACTCTTCTGAACACACATGTAGCAATTTAATACCTTTAGCGACCACCCTGCCCTGAATCTAACAAGTGGATACAGAGAGTCGAAAAATGTCCGACAAATCAGACAATTTGGAATCAAAGATCGAGATGGATGGAATGTGACAATATTGGACATAATTGTTCAAATAAACATCTAGACTATCATTGCCTTTTGGATGAGTTGGGTGAATATTTAATCGAAGTTTGTGCCTTACCGACGATAATTAAAGGTAAACAATATACATTGTCAATAATATATCAACTTTTTCTTTTTTCATCTTATCAATATCTCATATTACAATACAAGTCCGTGCTTACACTGAAATTCTAGAAATCCAGATATTGATCGACATTCGAAACTATTCTGAAATACATGTGAAAAAGTATAATGACTTCTTTAAAATATCTTAAGAAATAAATGATATTTATTTCTAAAACATACGAACATATGCATTCTAAAAAGATTTCTGCAATATCCAATCCATCTAATTTCAGGGAGAAAATGTGCCGAGTACAACTCTGGAGGAAAATTTATTCAAGAGCATTACGAGAAAGATTGTGTAAAATGTCCATTCTCATACAGTTCAAGGAGAAGCTATCTTTGTAAGATAAATTTCTTGTTGACAATTATATATAATGTGATTGAAAAAAAGATCTATTTCACATTTTATAATAACTCTTTAAACAAGCATCACTGCCCTAAGTGAAAAAAAATATAAGTATAGAATATAGAAAACAATTTCACCTTTATTTGGAATCTTCTTTATGATAAATGAATGGTTCTTCCTCAGTCAGTGAATGCTTCAATATAGAGAAATCAAGGACCACGGAAAGTGTAACACAAGAAAGGAATCAATCAACGTAAGTAGTATACAATCAATATCTAACAAGAAGAATAAAAGTGATGAATAGGAGTGATTTTTTATCAATAATTCAATTTATCTAATCTATGTGAATTAAAGGATATAGATGAATATATGCTGCAAGTGTTTGAGCAGATTATGATTGATTGATTGTATACTGTTTAACGTCCCTCTCCAGAATATTTCACTGATATGGAGACGTCACCATTGCCGGTGCAAGGCTGCAAATTTAGGCCAATGCTCGGCATTCAGGGTCATTGAGCAGGGAGGGATCTTCATCGTGCCACACCTGCTGTGACACGGGGCTTCGGTTAATACGGTCTCATCCGAAGAACAGCCCCATTTAGTCGCCTTTTTCGACAAGCAAGGGGGTACGTACTGAGGACCTATTTTAACCCGGATCCCCACAGAGCTGAGCAGATTATAAGCGATAAACAAATTGGTTTTACCCTGTAACATGTTTTAAAAATGATAAAGAATAGTTACCTGGGGCGAATTAGAGATGATATGAATGTATTCTGTAATAGCCAGTATCTGTCTCAAAACCAAATCTAAATAGAAATATCATTTAGAAAAAAAAAAACATTGTTTATCTACAAACTTCATAGTTTTAGCTGCTATCATTAACATGGAAAAATACCAAAAAACTTTTTTTGTAAGGATAAAATTCTGACGGTTTGTCACCTTGAAGGTTTTTATGGCATCTAATTCGTTGTTTCAAATGAAATCCTATGCAAAAAATAGACATGAAAAATTCCACCTAAGATTTAATTTCGTTGCATATTGTAAACAACGAAATAAACGAAATTAATTCCCAAAACGAGTAATTCCGCTTTTACAACTATTAGTTCAGTGCTGATTAAAAAATAACAAAGCTCATGGAATGCGCATTTAATTGCTTGATTTCCATTTACAAGTCCAAGTGACCATAAAAAGGGGGAATTCTTGACTTCTCAATTGCACTATTAACAGTGACTGATTTTCACAGAAAAATACCGTTCTCGGTTGCTCAGTCGGAAGAGCGCTCGCTCTGTGATCGGGAGGTCGTGAGCTCGTATCTCGGCCGCAACTGACCTAGTCGTTAAAATGGTTAGCAACTGTTCCTTCGCCATGCGCTCGGCACTTTGAAGTGAAAGTTGCGGGTCCTTCGGATGAGACCTTAAAAACCAAGGCCCCGTGACAGCTGCAGGCGTTGGCACGATAGAGATTCCTCACTGCTCAATATTAATGGCCCTGAGTGCCGAGTAAAGGTCAAAATTTGAAGCCCTTCACCGGCAGACGGTGACGTCTTCATATGAGTGAAAAATTCTCGAGAGGGAAGTTAAACAATATACAATCAATCAATCAATCACAGAAAAATAGCAAAGGGGTAATACTTTTTTCTGGGAAGAATACAAGATAGAGCCCCGACGAACACCAAAATGCTTGGCCAAGTGGTCGATAATTCCAGAAACCTTGTCAAATTACCCGGTTTTAACGTTTTATATTCTATTTGTCCTCGATATGCCCAGGGAAAGAGAAGATTGTCAGATAAATAATGAATTTCTACTAATGTGAATAGCAAAGATCCAGCCAAACACAAGCGCCCTTAGCCTATTGGCCATCTAATTACCTTAATCGCCCTTTTAAATCATAAACACGCATTAATTTACCGGCTTACTACCGAAAAAAAGAAAAAAAAATAATTATGTTATATGTATATTTATTTTTTTAAAGCCCGGAGGATCCTTCTACAGTTCTTATTTACGTTCTTCTCCCAACTCTTATAATGGTGCTGGTGGTTGTGTTAATGATGCTAAAAGGTATGCACTATGCACGAGGGGTTATCAAAAAGATGGTGGATTAACTCTATAAAATTATTCCCATAATATTATATCATATATTATATAATATTATTATCAACCTTTTTTAAATGTAGAGTACGTCAGAGATCACAAATTTTATTTTTTGATAAATCAATAAAGTTTTTGTACGTAATGGTATATCCAGAACCTGAGTGTAACTGAGCATATCTCTTTGAATTTGAACATTTGACATCTAAAATCTCGTTAATTCAGGCATGTGATGGGATATAATTGTTTCGTAGAATTTGCGATTTTTAGCTCATCCTGTAAGTTCTATGAATTTTAATCTATATTTTATATGGACTAGCCAAGCAATTAAGGGCTTAAAGATGACGTAAGAAAAGGGCAGGATTTCTTTTTCGAACATCGTATAAAGATTTTCCCTAGAAAAAAAATGGTGTAAACCTAGAAAATGTTTGAACTGGCAACAGAGAGATTGAATGCATTGTCATTGTCATCTCATATAAGCAAGACATTTTTATCATTAAGATAAGTGTATCGAGAAAGGAACACTTCTAGTATACTGGTCCCCATTCATATGGCACTAAATTAGGTGCCATCGAAGGCGATGTACAATATATAGATGATCGCGTGAACAATAGACAAAATCGAAAAAGAAGCCACAAATTGCAAATTTTACCTCAAATTCATGTTCCTTGCGGAAATCTGGGATTAAAAAACTGGTTCTTTAATACAGACTTTTAAATGAGAATTTAATTGATTTCGTGAAATAAAGTACTTGTTTCAGAATTAAAAGTCTATCTTGCGATGTTTAGGAATGTGGTCATATTATCAATGTTTGACGTCATCTCATATATATTCATGAGATGCGTCACTTGGTTTCGACGAAAAGAAGAAATATCTGTTAGGATATAAAATGCAATGCTTTTAATCTTGCGAGATTTTTGTGAGAAATACAGGGATATAACAAAAGTGAGCTAACTACTTGACTATGTCATTAATTGATCGAATGGTGCATCATCATCAATATAGAAAGGAAAACTATTCTGAATATGGACATTAAGAACACTACTAGCTGGCATTGCAAAATGATTACGTTTTTGGATGTCATGAAACTATATGACGACTGAGCTGGGTTACCATATATTTTCATTCTTTTTTATATAAAACTTTTGCTAATTGTCAAAATATGAAGCTGAACTTTTCAACATTTATCAAAATTTGTTGTTTAATGTTCCTTGTAAATATGAAAAACACATTCACATAGTACTGTTTTTATCGCATTAGTCCACGAACTTTTTGATAACCCCAATGATAAAGTGAAATTATTTATTATTATACCAAATTTATTCACCGTATACAACGGGTAACGCGGAGGAGTTGCTAAAAAGTATGGGGGTGTCGTTTTCAACGTATGGGGGAGTAGATTTTCACCGTTTCGGAGTCAGAAGAGATGTAGGTCAAGTCTTTTTTCGGTATATATTAGATGTATTTACAGAAAACTAATATCCCACGGAAGATGACAATAGTAAAGCTTTATCTTGGTCATATTTCCGGCTATCATATACGTCTACTTTCTCTAACACCTCGAAACTATTTGACAGTTTTCATATTTACGTTGATCGGGTGGCAAAAACATGCATGATTTGCACAATCTACGGCTTTTGGTAGGGATTCTCACATATAAAACAGCGAGAAAAAAACGTTTATCTTTGAAATGCAACAACTTAAACTTGACTAGACTTTATAAAAATTAATGATTAAGACATTTTCTTTTCAGACAGTAACGTTTACGTTGGGGGGAGTCGTTTATGGTAAAGCATAACGCAAGGGGGAGTCGCACAATGAAGTCAAATGCATATACTTGGTATTGTTTTCATCTCTTTTATACTGCTAATACCTTTTTATTTACTCGTAGATATCTATGAATCTATGTTTGTTTAGTTACTTTATAATCTGAAGTTACGAAAAGTGTTTTTTTTTTTTCTGTGGCTTTATCAGTTTCAGAAAAAGCCACAGAAAAAAAAATCAGCAATTTACATTACATGAAAAATTGGATTATACATCATCGGAGCACACGTGCTTGGGGACAGGACCCTCCCCCTCAATATGTATAATGTTCGTACATGTATATCACAAAAATTCTTTTCACGAATTCAGAATCCTCACTTCCAATATGAAAGCCTCTCCATAAAAAATTCAAGCAGATTCAAAATATAAAAAAATTCTTGATAATACAGTGGCTGAAAGGTTATTGTTGACAAATCAATCGTGTAGAATCGTTCATGTATCGTGAGTGATCGTTCGTGTAACTTGCGAGATCGTTCGTGTATCCGACTCATCGTGTGCGTTTTTAATCATGCGAGATCGTGCGTTTAGAATCGTGTAAATTTCGTTTTGTAAGTTTTTATCGGAATGTTATCTATGAAACAAGTATTTCGTTTATATTTTATTTATTAATCCAAATAAAAAGAAATAAAGCGCAGTTTACATAATTGAATGCAGAACGAACTAACTTTTGCTTGTAAACAAGCAATATAGTAAGTCGTACAATATTATGTTCTCGTTAAATAGCGTGACTTATTGTGATTTACCGTACTAAGTGTTTTTCATTTGATCATTTAAGGTATAACAATGTCCTCTACTTAGAATTAGTTTGTATTGTTGAAAGAAAACATTTTTTTATGCAAACATCATTTAAAATCATTATCATGAAATTGATTAGCTAAAAGTAATTGCTTTCAATGTTTCTCTATTAGATAATTGTTGTGTGTGGTATAAACCTGTAGGGTTATCAGTGTACACTTTGGTAAAAAAGATTAATTAATCTTGAACTTATTTAAAGAAACTTTTGAATTTTCGGGTGAATTTTTTTCATTACATTTTGGATATAAACTCTTCATATATTCTGAAAAATATTTTAAGAATATAATTAAAGGGCAACTCTACATGAAATTTTATTCCAAAAATAATGACATAAAACGTATATATTGCTTGACATAAGACTGAAGATACGTGTATATACATATTATAATGCAAGATGTATTTATTTTATCGAATATTCGAATATATTCGAATACTATCATCGAATATTCGAATATCAATTATTGACAATTTTGACATCCCTAGAAATGAGTGACCCCTCAAATCAAAGCACATCAACTCAGATCTCGAGGTGGCATGTCAGATTCGTTTTCTGGCAAAATGCGTCTGTCTGCAGGAACCTCTAAAAATGAAAGTGAAAGTAGGGGAATTTCAGGATTCTCAATGGCGGTATAATACACAAAATAATTCAGCTAATCTTCTTGATAAATAACATTTAATAAGCTATTTTGATAGGAAAGATACTCCTTATCAAGAAGTATGAAGCTCAGTTAAGTACATAATCACATTAATTAAATTATTAAATTAAAAAAATTAAGGAATTTACAAATTTTTATTCACTACTTTCTTCTCCTACCAATTCTAAAAATAAGTAGTGGGATGTACCCAATATAATATATTTATTGATAATTCTTTGAATCTAAAACTAATATAAAGCCCTATTTTGTTTCGGCGATATCGATTCCTAAATAATTTGAATTATTTTGCGTGTAGAATCGTGCGTTTGCGTTAGAAATCGTGTAAGATCGTGTAACGTGTAGAATCGTGAACGTGAAAGATCGTTCGTGTATCAGGCTTTATCATGCGTTAATCCTGCGGAAATGTGCGTGTAACGTGATCGTTCGTGTAAGTTGTCAACAATAACGTTCCAGCCACTGTATCACCAATTTTTTTAATTAGAAAAAGGCAGATCTCTGACGCGTCTTCAAGCCCCTTGACGTTTTATTTGGAATAGGAGTTAAATTTAACTGGTATATTTTCACGATTAGGTTAACAATTTATTTTCTATTTATCATATATAGTAACACATCTTCAGACACAAACGAATTAGCATGTTAAATGAGAATATTTTGGATAATCTGAAGTTAATACACATAGGTAAATGTACAGAATGAATGCTGAAGAAGGAACTGGATTGCATATTAGCTAAAGCGCTGGAAATGTATGTCTATGATAAATAAAATGAGAAGTGTCAATGTAAATATAATCAACCACAAACTTTGAAAATAAGAAATACGAAAATATTTATTCAAGTATACATTTCATATTCACGATACCCTCGAGATCCCTTACCTTGCCCCAGCTATATACAGTTCCTCAGAACATGTTACCCCCTTTACCCCACACTCTTTCACAGTTTCGTGAACACATAGCATGGCGGGTTGTTGTACCAGAATCTGTCTAAGGCAATCAGCATTACAGATTCATAGACAGGGTTCGAGGGCAACATGCGTTTTGTTGGACCCAAGATCCAAACTGTTTGCAAGAGACGATTAGGCCGAAGGCAAATAGTTTTGTTCAAGGGGTCGACAAAACACGTTTTGTCAGATCTAGAGAACACATTCGAAAAAATGTTGTTTTGTTATACATTTTACTGTTTATTATGATATTATCATGATGAAATTTGTGTTAATCCTCACTGCATTGAAAAACTCAATTCCGTAAAGTTCTGACAGCTGACCCCGCCCACACTTTGATGTAAATGGTGCAATATCTCTTTCATATTGGAAGTGAGGGTTCTTAATTCGTGAATTGAATATTTGTGATATACATGCACGAACATTACATACTGAGGGGGAGGGTCCTGTCCCCAAGCACATGTGCTCCGATGTTATATAACCCAATTGTTCATGTAATCTAAATTGCTGATTGTTTTCTGGAACTGATAAAGCCACAGAAAAAAATCTCTTTTCGTAACTTCAGATTATAAAGTATATAACCAAACATAGATTTTTAGATATCTACGAGTAAATAAAAAGGCATTGGCAGTAGATAGAGATGAAAACAACACCAAGTATATGCATTTGACTTTATTTTGCGACTCCCCCCTGCGATATGCTTTCCCATGAATGACTCCCCCCCCCCAACGTAAACGTTACTGTCTGAAGAGAAAATGTCTTAATTATTAATTTTTATAAAGTACAGTCAAGTTTAAATTGTTGTATTTAAAAGATAAACGATTTCTCTCGCTGTTTTAAATGTGAGAATCCCTACGCAAGCCGTAGATTGTGCAAAGCATGCATGTTTTTACTACCCGATCGACGTAAATATGAAAACTGTCAAATAGTTTAGAAGTGCTTGAGAAAACTAAACGTATATGATAGCCAGACAAATGACCAAAATAAATTTTAACTATTGCCATCTTCCGTGGGATATTTGTTTTTTGTAAATACATCTTATACATACCGAAAAAAGACGTGACCCACATCCCCCCTGACTCCAAAGCGGTGAAAATCTACCCCATACGTTGAAAACGACTCCCCTATACTTTTAGCGACTCCATCATGTTACCCGATGTATACGGTGTTATTGGTTTTTGTTTATTTCATTGAAGTTTGTTCACACTGTGTAATATTGCATAACATATCTTTTCCATATATGTAGCTCATATTAAGCAGTTACAAAGAACGGAAAATGATCAACAAATTTCTGAAGAGGCAACTGAAAACACGGATAGTAAGTTGTCAATACATTCATACGTATTTGTGTTTATTTTGTTCTGTATTTTTCTTGCTTTGGCCACCTTAAGGTGTTTCACTCGTGAAGTTTGTTAAATCAAGGATTTTTGAAAAATATATTTTGAATAAGTACTCATGCAATATGACTCAAAATCACGGAGAAAATAAGGGGTCGGGGTGCATCTTACTGATCTACGGTATAATTAAGTTGACCTTTTTGCACTTAAACTTTAACTATTTGGTAAATTACTTTAACCTTTATCATATTTTATCAGATGTAACCATGGCAATAAATATAATTTTATTAGGTCACCTGGGTAAATTCAGGTGACCTATTGCTATCTCTTTTCGTCCGTCGTCGTCAGTCGTACGTCGGTCGTAAACATTTTCAGCTTCTTATCTGGATCCACTAAACCAATTTCAACTAAATTTGGTATATAGCATCTACGGATGAAGGGTAAGAAAAATTGTGAATTTCATGGTCCCTGCCCCCCTGAGACCTGGGACTTATACCACTAAAATTAATGCAATCTTTAAAAATCTTCCTCTTTACTCCTGGACATCAAGCAGTCAAATTGTGTGCATGATTGTGATCAGCATTGAGTCCTCTACAAAAATTGTGAAATTAATGGTCCTTGGGTCAGTGGTTCTAGTGCTAGGGTGGGGCTAAGCAAGTATCTAGTGAAAATTCATTATTTCTTTGAAATCTTCTTCTTTGCTCCTAGGTATTAAATAAACCAACTAAATACATAGTTATAATGAGCAAGAGTGCATCTACTACCAAAATTGTGAATTTTGAGGCCCCAAGGTCAGGGATTCTGGTGTTTGGGTGGGGCTCTATTGATTATAAGTGTGAAAATACATTAATTCTTTGTTAATCTTTTTTCTCTGCTCCTGAGTATTTAATCAACAAATCAAATATATAGTCACATGTATGTTGAATAAAGCTGCTTCTTCCAAAATTGTGAATTTCCTGGCCCTAGGGTCAGGGGTTCTGGTGTTAGGGCGGAGCTCTATTAATTATACAGTAAAAATGCATAAATTCTTTAAAAATCTTTTTCACTTCTGGGTATTAAACAAACTAACTAATTGCATACTTACTGTATGATGAGCAAGAACATCTCTTTCAAAATTGTGAATTTCGTGGCCTCTGGGTCAGGCGCTCTGGTGTTAGGTTGGAGCTCTATTGAATATACAGTGTATAGTGAAAATAGATTTATAAAAAAAATGCTCTGCTCCTGATTATAAACCAATGAACTACATAATTATGATGAAATTCATGAATTTCAGGGCCCAGGGTCAGGAGTTTTTGTGTTAGGGCAGGGCTCTAATGATTATATAGCGAAAATTCATCAATACCTTGAAAACCTTTTCCTTTGCTCTTGGGTATTATGCAAATGATCTAAGAACATATTACTGATGATGAAAGGTGCCTCCTCCAAAATGGTTAATTTCAAACAAGAGCAAAGCTCGTTGCAAAGCAACGAGTAGGTCTTCCGTCCTGTTTGACCGGAAGTAACTTTTATTTAAAAAAAGAATGACGTCTTTGTTGATTTAAATTTTCAAATTGCAAAAGTAAACCATTTTTTTTCTACTTCCTGTTTGACTGGAAGTGACGTGAACAGACAGAAAATTAAGTTTTATGCTTCCAGTGAAAATATTTCTTCAAAACATGTCAAATTCGGCAAAATTATGCAGTTTCGGACTACTTTAGGTTAGGCCGGAAGTGACGTCACAGGATGTATTTTGATGACATCAGTAGATTTTACCGGAGATTTTCAACAACTTTGTTCGTTTGATGTATAACAAATTCTAAATACTTTTTGAGTTATCAGGAAAAACTCTAGATTCCTTATTTTAGGCGTCAGCCTTTTTTTTCGAGATATCGTTTGAAAAATCTAATTCTGCACAAATTATGTTCTATATATTTTTACAAAATATTTTCAGTTTAGAAGATAAAAAACAAAATATGAGTAATTTTGTTTCTTTTAAGCGTTCTAATTTTTGACCCCTCTACATTTTGAATACAGAATTCGAAAAACAAAATCTATTGTGCACAACTTCAATCCTTTTATTATCTAAAATCAGTAGATTTTCTGCTCCATCTGTAGCCGTCTCTGAGCCTTTGTCTGGAAACGAACGCCTATGAATTTTCGTTTAAAGGGAAATAACTCAAAACCGAAAGTGACTTTTTGAAATTTTAGACAGCATTCTGATAGAGTTCACTAACTTCTAGTACCTCTGAAAATTTGAGCAAAATCAATCGAGAAATGAATGAGATATGAGGCTTCAAAGTTGGCGTTTAGGAAGTAGAAAAAAAAAGAATAATAATCTTTACCAACATAATCAGTAGAAGGTCTTCTGTTGGAAACGAAAGACCTTAATATATTAATGCTTTGATATCTGCTATTTGGTATTAATCAACCATTTATGATGATATAAAATGTATGATAACATTTCCAGAATTGTGTAACATGTGCCCCCAGGGTCTGTGGTTCCTGTGGGGTTGGGTGAACAATTGGTTGTAAGGTGGAAATGCATTTTCTCTTTGTTACTCTTATTCACCTCTGGGTAATAAGTAACCAAAGTAGGCAAGCTAAGTGTATACATGTAATTATGATAAGCAATAGTGCCTCTTTCAAAATTTTGAATTCTGATGGCCTTCGATTTAAAACACGAACCAATTCAAAGTTGTTACATGATACACAGGTGACCTATAAAGCCCGTGGGTCTCTTGTTTTACTTAAAATAGTTTAAATAAAAGTTCAAATAATATTAAACATTGAACAAATCTTGCAAATAAATGCGCGAAAATTATTGTGTGACCTTTTTGCACTAAAAATAACATATTTGGGGTATTAAAAAACTAAATGGGCAGTTAAACATTTTCTTAAAAAAAGTTTTTAATGGTTTAAGTGCTGATTAGTCACAGATATCGAGTACTTTAAAATATGTAAGGAAAAGTTCATGTCAGTGATATTAATTTTGAAATAATGGTCAAAGTATGTGATTTTCAGGCGAAAAAATGGTATAAATTTTACTTAGATTTATTTGACATATCTTCATTTATTGGCAAAGGTTATTGAAGGAAGGTGTAAAACTTGTTCTAAAAATATAGATTAAGACCTATATTGAATATTACTAGCAATATAATAACGGGAAACATTCTCCGAGTAAAAGTATGTGAGGCTAAAGTTCAAAGAATTAAATTAAATAAATGTGCAAATTTGCAGAATTATCTGCTAAATATTCTTCCAACACAAAGAAATAGTCCTTCAGAAATCTTGCTGTTTTGTAGCTTTTTGAGGAGTTTTTCTTTGAATGTTAAAACATCAACATTTTTAAATTTAAATATGTTATAAAAATTGAATTTAAATAGTTTTGAAGCAAGATGATCTGCGTGAAGTTTGCAAAAGAAGGTTTTGTTTAACTTTAGCACATACAGGAAACATGTTACATTATTCAATTGACTACGTCATAGTCATCTTTAGTGTTGGTGTTATACGTTATTAAAATTACCTGTATTTCCCTAATTTTTGATAAATTTTAAGTACCTTAACATTTTGAGTTATTTTTTGTTTTTAGAATTGATAACAATCATGTTAATTTTTTTTAAAGAATGTCTTTTACACTGCAGTCTAACATGTTCGTGACGTCACATATGATTTCAGTGCAATGAGATAAAGTGCATGTTGATACCCTGGTCAGTTAAAAAAAGATCAGATTACTGTCAAAGCATAGTGATTTATTTATGGAAGCAGGATTGACAATCATAATTTTACGTATTTGGTAGCGGACATTACCTGAAATCATATATAATTCAATTTCGCTTGTGTATGTTTTTGTTCGATGTCACAGTTGCTTTCCGGTACTCGAAAAAGTAAACATGACGCGTCTCAAAATGCTCGTTTACTATGTATAGTGGAATAATGAGGTGAGCTTAGTTCATCATAAATTTTGAAATATACTGAAAAGAAAAAGAAATTCCGGGTAGCATGATAAAAATTTACGAAAATTGTAAGATGAGAATTTTAGTCACTATGCACCAAAATGAGTGTTCAGAGTTACTCAAACGTAAAATGTGTCACCTCACGTAGAGAAAACTCTAAAAAGCCAATACACGTGCAATTTGATGACGACAAAGAGGTAGAGCCACGAATCATCATATTTGGCCCTGTGTTTTTCACAAAAATCGAGTTTCTATTCATGGCCGGTATTATACGTTAATTATTAGAGGACAACATACTTCTTTTCCTTCCGTAACTCATTTTGTAAAATAATGCGCTGTAAGGCACGTGCGATGGTTTGAAGATGCGACGGTTTCATAAAAACGTTCAAAAATGCCGATTTTTCGACAGATTTTCCCAAAATTAAGTGTGGCCACAGTCAAGAACAACTTTCATACTTACCATGTGTATAAATATTGCTGATACGAATCTACACGCTTAATATAATCGTTGTTCGTACATGTGGCCAATATGAAATATGACTTTACATTTAAATTTTGATGTCGCAAAGACTCAACAGTTTTGTTAAACCTTCAGTTATATTTGGCTTATATAATAATAGTTGTAAAAAAAATTACACACAATGTATTTAAAAAATAGTCAGTAGTTCATTTGAAACGATATGTGTGGAGAGGCATGATTTTGGATTTCTTTTATCTGAATTCAAAACTCAAAAAACATATACGTTACATTTCTCTTTGTCAGTCTTTGATCATGACGTTAAAAGTAATACATATACGTCAATTGTGACGTCATAAAGACTGTAATTATTTTAGATGGTGCTCTTTCAAATAATTGATTTTTTATCAAGATGAATCACTTTAACTTTACTCGATGATATCATTTAATTTTTAACAGAGATCTATTTCTATTATCTCCAATTTCACCCCCTTTCAATCGCCTGTTTTCGTTGTAAAGCTGTACACTATCTTCGTTTTAATTTTTTTTTTAATTATAGGATACTAGTAGTACTGTTTGTCTGAAGACAACTCTTATAAATGCTGCTTTACATGATTACTAGCTTGTAAAAGACTCAGATCTGGATTTTTCAGAAGGGGGGTTGAAGAGGAATAGAGTTGTTATGATGTACGCTTGCAGAAAGATAAACAGATACAGGAGTGTAGTATCATTTTAAAAGTGGGGGAGTCATCAAACTGGGAACAAATTACGGAATTAGTACCAGAAAGGTTTCGACAATTAAAGGAAAATAAAGCTAAAATCTCCGAACCCGTAAATCCAATTCTAAAATAAAATGCACAACAAAAATTCAGGACTCTTTCTCTCTCTCTCTCTCTCTCTCTCTCTCTCTCTCTCTCTCTCTCTCTCTCTCTCTCTCTAAGCAAATGCAAAGAATGGACCCTCCGCCCCTTCTGGATCCATCACTGTGAAAACAGGAAATATCATAATCACGTCTGCCCTTTGTAGTACTTGTAAGCAAAATAACATTGGGCTAGCTTTAATGCTGCTAAAATATTAATAAAAAAGAAATAATGTACGAAATTGGTGGATTTAGATATTAATATTGTCTGCAATTCCACGAAACAAGATCTAGAACTTGGATGAATAAATGACTGTCAAGTTCCTTATAATATTACGAAAGTTAGAGTCAGTACTGTTACATATTATACCCACAATTTACATACCTATATCAGCCGTCCATTTATTTTACTTTTAAACAAAATCTAATGAATTTTTTTTTGCAGGTGTACAAAAGTAAATTTTCATCCTGCTTCAAAATCAAAAATGTTATTAATGATGTGCGCAACTTCGCACTGAGGATATCGATGTATATACATACGTATACATGTATATACTGTATACTGATATTTTCATCAATGTTTCAAACAAATATATTTTCATTTGGCAAATATATAAAATGCAGAAATATGTCAGCGTATTGGTGTGTCTTAGAATTCAGTATTTATATAATATTTTCGCAACGCCTTTGCAATGTGCTCTGAATATTTATCTGTAGGTTTTACAAATATTTCATAAGTAATCTATGCTTCACGTCGTCAGTTAGTTGGAGGTACATGTACATGCGAGGGCAATCCAGAGAAATTATACCAATATACTCAATCGAAAAAAAAAATCAATTTTTTTTCAAGTAAAAAACTGACGAAAAGAAATAAATCTATTCGATAGTGGTTGGGAGTGGGGGAGTGGGTTCATTCATAATTACTTGAATATGATTATTATGATCAACAGGGTATGTAGGGTATTTTTTTCTTTATTCTATAATTGATAAAATTGATAACTAAATATTTAAAAATAACCCCGGCTGATCAGCTACATTGATTTTGTAATTTGTTTCATGGTCGTCAGCTTTCCATATCACAACAGCGGAGGTGATCTTTAGTTATCTTTATTGTTTCAAAATATAATATAGATCTTTAACTTCATAACAGACTTACATATATTCCAGTTTCAGATCAAAAGGGGTATCAAACCATTATATAAAATGTCAGCAGTTATTTAATACAAGGAGTGTCCCAGAATATTGTAATTATCTCGTGCATGTTATTCCGTTGCCTTCAAAAGATCATAATTTTAAAATATGCTAGCTTAGTATTTAGGATGTGTAATTTTCACATTTTTTCTCTCCTCTGAGATGATAGCAATTTGATATGAATTCGTTGATTTTGTAAATTATAAACGTTACCTCCTTTGTCTGTATACCCGGTATTCATCCATGCGCGGATCTAAATGGAGAGGGGGGGCGTCTAGGATTTGCAGAGTTATTAAATACCTATATTACACTAAGTAAAAGTGACCTTGGATCCCTCCTAGAAGACGCTGACCCCATCTTCGAAACCGTGGAATATTTGCTGATTTTGTATGAAAAGTCATTGTTTTATATATATGGGAAACAAAATCATCGTCGCAAACCACGACCAAAATGCACGATACTCTCCCATTCTGGAGGAAAGAGCTGTATGCGGACTCCAGACCGTGTCTTGAGACCACGGGGAAACATTGGAGAGGAGTTTATGTGGGTTTTATTAATTTGTTTGGGTTTTGTTGTTGTTGTTTTGTTTGTTTGTTTGTTTTTTTTCTTTTT
>PRKT01000874.1:151474-160380 GCA_003671525.1 Saccostrea glomerata | reverse complement strand
AAAAAATGAAAACTTAATATTCACTGTTTCATGACTTTACGGATTAATCAATACTGTGGATAAGCTAATATTTATACCGTGAATAATTTCCCCCTATTTTCTCTTAATGTACGTATCATTTTAAAAAGCTTTTGATTCAACAGGACAATATTAAAGTATTTAGACACTTTTAAATCAAAGCAAAAACTAGCTAGCTATTTATCTCGTGATTCGAAACTTCTTAACAGTCCAATGATAAAATTTTCCCAATTCTTAGGTAGGGTTTATTTTAGCAGAATTTCTCCCAAATAATGTACATGTACATCTAATTACCTTCATTTAAATAATGTTAACGTCATACCGTTACAATATACATGTACATGTGTATATATAACGTCAAAAGTCATGACGTTATACATGTAGATTTCACTTGAAAACAATACCAATTTCAAACGACTATAAAAAGAAAACTGGAAAAGATATAATTAAAAAATAAATTGTGTTATAACCAACAATATCTTAATTATCATAAAATAAAATTTCATTTATTTTGGTGACAGGGCATATTTTCGCACTTCGTGGCTTTAGCTCTTTGTCAACAAACCTTGTTGCACCATTTGGTTCACTTGAGGTATACACATCGTTTTTCATTATTTAGAGACCATATTAATTTATCGTAATCTTGGTACTGTTTACGAAAGTTTCACGGGGTCTGGTTTTCGAATTGCCTAATTAATGAAAAAGCAACGGCGGGTAAATAAGCAGTTCCTTGTTAATTCCCCCCAACCAATAAAACGTGTTACGCGTTGTCAGAGAGGGCCTTAAATTTTTTTTTTAATCGACCTTGACGATGACGTTAACGCGAAACGAATCATGTTTCGTCCTGTTATTCGTCCTGCCATCTCTTAAATCGCCATCTTACTGCCACTAAAACCGCCTTTTATACAGTAGACTGTTTCATTATATTCACACGAAAAATAAAATGAAAGAAAAAAATTCAACAATTTGGTTTTTTGAGCTGATCAACTTACTGTTGTGTTCCTCTTATTGGCGCATGCGCGCGTTGTTTGACTAATTTCATTGCGTAGTTACCCATGCTTAATATAGCCTGAGTTAGATAGATAAACACTCTTATGAATTTTATGCAAAGGAGGATAAGGTTCTGACAGATGCTAGGGAGAGAAAGTGAAGATGAGAGTTTTCAATTTTTTACTTTTGGGAGATTCCTCATATGATATTCAAATGGAATGTTGGTTATATCTTTTTGACAGATGATTTCAGAAGTTCGAATGGAATACTGAAAAAAAAAATAAAAGAAATATAAATGTTATTCATTTCAAAAGTTTACCCTGTGTTTCTTCTTCCTTTCGGTATATATCTAGACATATTATTTTCTTCCCAAATGCTTTTTTGTCGTTGAAATTATCTTGAAAAGTACGTAATTGATCTAGCCTATATACCTTGTGAAATTTGAAAAAAAAAAACAATGCCGTATGAATTCTAGGCACTATTCATATTCTGAATATTTGATGAGCTTCGTTTACATCTACATAAATATTGTTTATGTTTAAAAAATTCCATTATAGACTTAATAATAGTCCCATAACAACGAAGAACCAAAACTTACGTCAAACACTGTGCGTAACGATTTTTGTATGGCGATATATCTTTACCCTTTACCTACATACATTTTTTAAGCTATATTCTAATTTAAATATATAATTCTCGTTTGAAATTGAAGTCAACTTGAGATGATAGTTTAATAAGGTTTTATTTTAAATCATTTTTGTGATGTCGCATGACTGTGTTGATCACGTCATGTAGATTTATGATATTCGTGATTGTTGCACAAAAATCGCTTCGGCACAAATGCGCAAAAAAAAAAAAAAACATTATGCAAAGTCTGTTACACAGATCATTTTATCATGATATATAGGAAATAGAAAGTGCAGGGGCAGGTTTAGTTTATACTCGTTAAGAAAACATTTACGAGACATTTAATTTACCAACATAAGAAGGAGTATTTTCCATTCTTTATCGCGATTTATACTAAAACAGATAAACTGCAAAGTATCCCCCATTAAAATTCAGTTAGAGGACATACCTCTCTTCTACATTCACACAACATATCTTCAATTTGTCCTTGTTTATCACTTGTGCCAGTCCATTATAAACACGATTCATAAATTCTAATTCTTTCTGACGTATAAGGGGAGAGTTTCACACATAATTTTTCGCCTTGTTTGAATATGTGCAAATCGAACAAGCGAAAGGAATATGGATTGTTGCAACTACTATTGAATTCACGACCCCTTTTGAAATAATTATTTCAATAGTGGTTCAGTTTGCATTTCAGTAACAAACATAGGTTGCAACAACCATTGAAATACGACCACTATTGAAATAATTATTTCAATAGCGGCTATGAGTGAATTTCAAGAAACAAACATAGGTTGTATCCTTTATTGAATACGACCACTATTGAAGTAATTATTTAAATGGTGGTTGAGAGTGCATTTCAATAACAAACATAGTATATCACTCGTCAGCTTTTTAGAAAAGTTCACGCAGAACCTTTTTTCTTCAAAACTACTTTTTTTCACTTTTATAACACATTTTAATGAAACAATGTAAATTTTTCAACACTCAATGAAAAATGCAGCATTGTTAAGGCTTGAATAAGGGGGCGGGGCCTAATTTTAACTGGAGAAGTTTACTGTGACCTCACACAAAATATGACTTTTATGTATTTTGCATTATACCTGAAAATGAAATAGTTTTTATCGGTATAAGCATAATAAACAACAATAAAACTTATGAATGCATTTAAAAACATGCTAGTTAAATCCCATGTTACTGGTTGTAGACAAAGCGCTGATAGCGATGAATTTGTAAACATGACCTCATTTTGGTAAAAATGACATATTTCTTGTGCTGTGAGAGGCAGATTTAGAAATTTTTTAACAATAAAAAATGCGTTTTATTATGAAATGAAATATTATTTACAGGTTTGAAATAGTTGATTAATACCAATGCATATCCTTTGTTAAGTGCGATTATTAATTAACTATAAAGATAATGTATTTTATTAATTATGTCGTGTTTTTATGTTCAGGTTACGTATATTTTACATCGAGATGCCTCATAAAATCGTACTTTGGCAAGTGCATACACTCAATAGATCTAATCCATTTTTTGAATATAGATAAAGGATATTTTTCTTAACTTGAAAAGTGCTTCTTCTTTCTTTAAATCGAGGGTGTGATTTTATAAGTACACAAAGTATTTGGTAAAAGTCAAACATATTTCGAAATTTGCTTATATACCAGATAATTTAACTATTAAACTGCAATTCTATTTGAAGCAGCAGCAATTTTCAGAAACTACAAAGTATGCAGAAACAATTAATAGCTTGAATTTTTAATTTCAACTAGGGTATGCCCTTGCGGTTTTGAAATTTGTTCATGACCTACATTCAGTACACAAACTATGCATTCATCACTTGACTGTCCATCGATGGGACCAACTTCATACACTACAGAGTGGGTTATAATATGCTATTTCCATAAGTATTTGTATTCTGTGATAATAAAACAACTGAAATAAAATAAATTCAGTTTTGCACGTCTATTTTCCCTTGATTTCTCATAGTAGGCCTTAACAGTGCTGCGAAACTGATCAAAATTCAACATAGAAGCAAGTTTAATGGGGACTATATTTCTTGTTGCAGAAATTTCTGCAAATATGCACATTTATTAAGTTCAATACATGTATCTTTGAACTTTAACATCAAATACTCTTACTCGGAGAATATGTACCGTTATGATAATGCTAGGAATATGGAATATAAGCCTCAATTTACATTTTTAGAACTAATTTGACACCATCCCTCAACAAATTTTGCCGACAAATGAAGATATTATAAGGAAGTCAAAATAAAATTCACACCTTTTTTTCGTCTGAAAACCACGTATTTTTAATATCTCAAATTAAGATTCCAGACACTATATTTTTCTTTCGTTATTTTAAAGTACTCGATACCTGTGACTGATTAGAACTTTAGACGTAAAAAGCTTGATTTATTAAAATGTTATATTGCCTATTTAGATTTCAAATACCCCAAATATGTACCTTTTAGTGCAAAACTGTCACACAATAATATACGCGCATTAATTTCCAAGATTTGTTCAATGATAAATATTGTTTCAGCTTTTTTACGCAAAATAAATTAATAATTACTGCTATGGTTACATCGGTAAATTTTATGTAGGTGAAAGTAATTAATCAAAAAGGTAAAATTTAAGTGCAAAATAATCATCTGAATCGTAATGTAGCTCAGTGAGATGCACACCGATCACCTAATTTTTCTGTGATTCTGAGTCATACTATATGAGTACTTATTCAAAATACACTTTTCAAAAAATCCCTGATTAACAAATTTCACGAGTGACATACCTTAAGCTGTCCGACATATAATTCAATAAATGAAAAAAAAATAAAATGGCAAAATCGGATAAAACATAACATGCAGAAAATAAATTTATACTATGCAATTGTGAATTAAGTTATACTTACTAATATAAAATTCGTTTTTGTCATTAATTTTGAAAGGAAAGGGTCATAAACGATCTGCATGCAGAAATTAGAATATCTATGTCCCATATGTTATATTTTAATTTGTTTTAAGAATTGGAGCGCAATGCCAATTAAGCACATTCTCTGGGTTCGTTTGTCGTGTCTGGTGTTAATATTTTGAGAGATCAAGTGACATTATTTATATAGGGAAATGACAACAAAATATTTGTTTTAATAACCTTTATTTTGGCGAACATTGGCCGTGGCATAGTAATTTGTGGGATGCCAATTAATACACACAACTTTTGGGCAAACCCACACAAATTCAACAAAATTCATCAACACAAACAAGTCATATGTGCAAAAATGACCACCCCGGGTAAACCGCGGTGGTTACTTATTTAAGTGTAATTATTTATAAACACAATTCAAGCACAAAACAAATTATATCAACATATCAGCAAATATTTAACATATAAAATGGTTCAACACTTCAACCCCCTTCACAGTTCAATGGTGAAAACTTCACAACAATACAAAGTTTATGTAGGCCTCAGTTGCTTTAATTTGGTGTGCGCAAACGCCAATCCTGTACAGGTTATGCCGTGACAAATTTCACGAAGACGACATCCAGTGCAACAGATTCTGTAAAATACAAAGAAAAAGCCAGCACCAAGAACCAAATATGCAATCATTTAAATTTCAAATTATGGGAATGGGTGGGTGGGATATTTAAGGCAGATGCAAAAAATTTACAAATATTTTGAAAAAAAAACTTGACAAGGAAATATTCAACCTACTCTGTATCCAGCAAGTTGATGAAAAGAATGTTGATCCCCAGCTTTCCGACTTATATATACCCAAGGCCGCAGGCCGATCCCGACCAAAAAATTAATACCTTTTCCCGTAAAATAAAGTCATCTGATTTTATATGCATTAAATAGATGATATTATTTTCATCGTATTTACACGTGTTTCCGGTTAGGTGCACGTGACCTAATGTGACCTTACTACTGACCAATAACTGATCTTTTTTATGCAATTAATATGCATGTTTAAATATCTGCACTCAGTATATAAGCACAGTACCCGCAAAAGTTTTGACCCCCACGATTTTTGCCTTTACGTGATAAGACTAGCTGTATCATGTTATAAGTTTTCCTTAAAGAATTTACTCGGTTAAAATCAGTAATATAAAATGAAATTACATTTTTAAACCTGTTATTTCTAAAATTTGTTTAATTTTATTAATTACGCGAAAATAAGTTGCTTAAGAACAGTAAAATCGCTTGATGATGCGCGAAAAAATGCGCGATGAAAAAAAACTTCAGTCGACCCCCTTCAAATGCAATGGTGTTTTAAAGCGTATTTTCAGTTTCATTTGAAATAATCATTCACAAGTAGTTATAATTTTTATACAGTAAAACTCGGTTATAACAAAGTCAATGAGACCTTTAAAATTACTTCGCTATAACCGTAATTCGTTATAAGTGTATATGAAATTCATCAAATTTTTATACCTGGGGGTTCAAGAAGACTTCGCAATGTGCATAAATTTGCAATATCCGTGTAAATACTAAACATTTTTTTCCTGTAGTAAGCTTAATAAATGAATTAAAAATATCGGAAAACATAAAAAAGAATTAATCCTAATAATTTTCAACAGTTAAGTTATTTAAATGTCTTGCAATGTGGTTTTGGAGTTGAATTAATTATCAGCAACTATCAAAATGATTATTTGAATCAGTTCATTACATGTATTCAATTTCCAATGAAAACTCTATATCAATAGTAAGCATTATTTCAATAATGGTTGAAACTTTTTTTATGTTTTGAAATGCAATAAGAACATCTACTGAAATCTTTTATTCAAAAGTGAACATTATTTCAATAGTGTTTGCAACATATGTTATGTATTGGAATGTATTCTCAACCACTATTGAAATAATCATTTCAATCTCTATTAAAATAATTAGTTAAAGAAAATACCTAAAATAAAGAGACCATCAAAGTCTTCCTGAAATTGATATTTTCTTAACTTGTACACGCTGTATTTTGTTTTCTCTAGCTATTTTGATACAGAAATACAAGTGAAGCTGTGTTTAATTTGAATATTACGAAGACAATAAAAACCAGAAAAAACTCATGCGTTGAAGAAAATTGATGTTCTAACAAAATAGCAAAAAGTAAAAGCAATTAATTTTTACAGATTTTAAAAGCAGAAAAAAATACCCTTTGTAAATATATCATTTATTTAAATGATTCAATCAGAAAAAATGCCTGTCGTCGGGAAAGTCATACTTATTTTGGAAAATTGCGTCATTTTCAAAAAGTCATATGAATGTCTTCAAAACGTAAAATTTCTTAATTACTGATTAATCAGGGTCAAACGTTTAACAGGGTCTGAAAGTAGAGAAAATTTTTTAAAACATGAAAAAATATACTCAACAAAACAAAGAACGCATGTTGCTTTACTCATCAAAGAAATTTTGAAAAAGGTATATGGAACAACTACTTTTTTATTGTTGGATACATGTTGGATACATAAACCCAAAGTTTTGAAATTTCCCTTGAATAATCATGATTATGAAAACAGTGTTTTTCATGATTTCCTGTAAACCTGTGGTCTATTTTCATTGCTGAAACATAAAACACTCCAATTAAACCTATATTTTAAGATTTTATAAAAATGTTGACGTACCAATGTCGCGCTTTAACAAAGATGAACACAACGCGGGCTAACTTATATGATGATAACAAAAGCTACACAACAGGAGGTTGCAACTACATTTAGTGTACATAAATCGGCTTTGCCTCTCTTAAGCATGCGTCTCCACCAGCTTAGATCACGGATAAAAGACCAAGAAATGGCCGTCAACGGGTTACCACACCAAGACAAGACAGTCAGACCCCCCTCAAGCAATCGAATCAGAATCGCTGCACAAATTGTTGCTAAAATTGTTGGTTGATGAAATCAGCATAAATTATTCGCAAGAGACTGAGAGGAGCTAGTATTCGTCAACGACTACCATACACTGGAGCCCCATAATCACCGAGACCTCGCACAGTACATATCATAATGCCCCTTGAATTTTGGGCTGATGGAAATGACATTAACTTGACATTTCAATCCGCAACAAAGAACATGTTTGATTTTTATCACCACACACTCCAAAAACACGTTTAATAAAAAAAGGTTAAAGTAATATACGCTATAACGTGCGCCATTTTAAAATATGGCTGGAAATTTGTATATTTTGTTTACCAATAAAAGTTACGAAAATGCTGTAAATTACACTATTTAAATAAAATTCGTTATAAAGTTATCAAATTATAATTATTTATTATCCTGCAAGGAGAATAATGTCTATTTTTAAGTAAATCCACCACGTGACGCCGTCGCTACTTTTAGATTGATAAACAAACACGGCGTCAAGAAAACGAGGTAAGCCCTTTGAGATACAACTCACTTTTGACATGGATGGCGTGTTACTATTAATATAACTTATCTTTAAATGTAATCAATATCAACCATCTATACTCTGTTATGACGCATATTAACCTTTTATTAATAATCGTTGTCAAAATGCAACGTGCCTAGTTGTCTAGATCTATAATTTCCCGTGGATATACATGTCTATATTTAGACCTACTGTTTACGCACTTCCTTTATCAATATTCATGAAACGACTGAATTCTTGATTGCAGATATTGCTTTATTGTTCTGTTATTACAACGAGTTTTATAGTCAAATTTTGTGGAAATATTTTTTTTTCATTACACTTTATGTGTTTCAAATCATTTAATCATTTTGTTTCACATACAAATCGGCATCTATACGGCGTTCATTACTTTAAACTAAAAAATAAGATTTTCAAATTTTATCTGAATGTGATTTCCTTTTTTTTTGCTCACCTGAGCCGGAGGCTCAAGTGAGCTTTTCTGATCACATTTTGTCTGTTGTCCGTCTGTCCGTCCGTCCGTCTGTCTGTCTGTAAAGAAGGCGGTTCACTTTACGCATAAAATGGTCCTGTACGAGATTAACACTTCATCTTCTATTTGAAACATTTAAATAAAGTAAAGACTTGGTGCTTTTATATCCTATTAAAATTTTTCTCCTCGAAGTCCAGGTCTTGAAGAACTGGCTGTATGAAATTGCAATGTTCTTGAATTGTTTGGTACACAGGTATAATTAAGTGCTTTCAAGAAAGAAAAATAATATGAGCGCACTCTCTGATCTAAAAAATAAAACATGTCCATTAATCCTCAGAAACAGTTCTATCATTTACTAGTTGCATATTTTAGATCTATATTTAATTTCTAACAATAGTTTTGAAAATTGGTCGTTTTTG
>PRKT01000874.1:128974-148974 GCA_003671525.1 Saccostrea glomerata | reverse complement strand
ATTTTTTTTTTTCACCTAATGGTACTGTTTGTCCTTATGATAGGTATATCTATATCTTGTGGAGTTCAAAATGTATAAAACACATGGCTTTAAATTTCGAAGGGTCCCTTTTTATGCCTGTTCAAAAAATTGTATTTAAAAAAAATTATGACAGGAAGCACTGCTTGTTTTCTTAATCTTTTTTCCATTCTTTAATTGGAAGAAAAAATGTGGATTTTAAGTTGTTATGTAATTTTAATGTTTTAACAGATTCAACTGACGAAAACCGGGACAGATCTTCAGAGGAAGAAATCAAGAGTATGTTGTTATCAATTCATACTTTAATGATCTGTTTTTTTCTGTGATATTTTGATACAACTTTTAAAGATAATAGTATTCAATACATTGAACATGTTGAATTTCAATAATCATTTTTGTTATACAAGCACAATTAAAATAAGATATTAGGTATGTATACATATAAATCTAGAAATGATGAAAACAAATTCAGAATGGAATATCAGTTCTAAGAGAAAAACAAGAGGCCCACGGGCCTTATAGGTCACCTGAGCATCATGCAACAACTTTCAAATGATTGAATTTGGTTCATGTTTTAAGCTAGATGCTATTGCATTCACGATGTTGAAAGAGGCATCAATGCTAATCATTACTATACACTTAGCAATTGTTTACTCTGTTTAATTAATATCCATAAGCAGGATAGGGGAACAAAAATGTATGTCAACTAATCAGTAATATTCAGAGATAATCAGGAGTGCTCCTACCACACATGAACCCCTGACCCTAGGTCTACACATTGCACAATTTTTTGAAAAGGCACACTCGCTTATCAAAAAATGTTTGATTAATACCAAGGAGCATATTTCAAACAATTCATTTTCAGTATATAAGTAAAGCCCCCCCCCTTAATTTTGGTATCCTTGACCCAGGGCCTTGAAATTCACAATTCTGGAAGAGGAGCCCATCATAAATATGTAAATAGTTCATATGCTTATTACCCAGAAGTAGAGAAAAAGATTTTCATACATGTGTAGATGTAATGCATTTTCACTATATAATCAATAGAGCCCCGCCCTTACACCATAACCCCTGACCCTTGGGCAATAAAATTCACAATTTATATAGAGACACTCTTGCTTTTCATAACTATGTCCTTAATTAGTTTTTAAAGATTGCACTAATTTTAGTGGTTTCTGCCCTATCCCCTAGGCCCCAGGGGGGCAGGGACCACGAAATTCACAATTTTTGTTCCCCTTCACCCATAGATGCTTTATGTCAAAATTGGTTGAAATTGGTTCAGCGGTTTCAGGGAAGAAGCTCAAAATGTTTAAATGTTAACGCACGACGGACGACGACTGACGAAAACAGATAGCAATAGGTCACCTGAATTTACTCAGGTGACCTAAAAAGCGTACATTTACCGGGATATTTTTTTTTTCAATTTCTAGATGAGGATGTGAAAAATAACAGCCTAATAGATGAATCGGGGTATCAAAGCTTGTTGCATGACAGTACACTCATTTTCGAATAAAGAAAATTGAAGGTCCTATTCATCACATAATTGTCCTCATCTTAATGAATAAGTTCTTTTGGTTGTTATTTTTCACCGATTTCTTACGGAACGACGAAGGAGAAGTGTGGAATAGGATAATTCGTCTATTGAGTCAAGTGAACTTGTTTTTATGTAAACATTTTAACATATAATGAATCTCAAAAGCTCAAGTGAGTTTTCCTGATTAATTTTTGTCTTTCGTTCGTTTGTCAGTCTGTCAGTCCGTCTGTAAACATTTTGCATGTAAGATTTATTATTTGGAACTACTGGACCAATTTCAATATACTAGCCACACAAGATCAATCATTGGATAGATTTAAATTTGTTTCGATTAAGAGTCATGTCCTCTTTATAAAAGAATTCTTAAAGATTAGATATGGAAGCATCTTTATTAAAAATATCTTCTTTGGTAGAAATTTTCGGCCAGAAAAGTTACCATTTTATTAAAAGAAATGTGATACAACAATTCTCTTTTTTATGTTGGAGTACACTTAGTATCATGATTTGTCCATATTTGTTATTCATCGATGAATTAACTACATTGTATATGTAATATTTTTCTATCATTTTCATCCTCTAAGGAGAAAAAAAAATCAGAAAAAATTATCCCTATTGCTAAACTTTTGACATATCTAAAAAAATGTATAGCATATGTCCCTAAATATGTAAAACCTTCATTAAACAGTTAAGATTCAATTCTGTCCAAATCATAACCCTCAGGGGTAAGGTGACACCAAAAATATATAACAGCATAAAGACTTGAGTTACTATTTATAGAGACTGAAATGCATATCGACTTGACGTTCCTTAAAATGGAAATAATTTTCAGTAAAAATAGTACTGATTTCACAATTTTAGCTAATACAGTGTATGACTTGATGTTTTTGAAAAAAAAATATACTTCAACTTGTAATAATATTTTTTTAATGTTATTTAATTGATGAAATGTAATAATGCCTTGAATTAGGTACTACTTTATATTAAAACATATTGGATATGTTTGTTATAAGAATTATATAATCAAATAGATGAAGTATTTTGAATACTGGTATGTAAGTCCTCTAAACTACTCCATCAATACAAACATATTTACATTAAACAGCTTAATTTTTTTATTTTGATCTATAGTCTCTTAGTGTTAAAAAGTGAAAACTTTTGTCTTTTCCCCATTATTTTCAAAGTTTGTTTTGTTAATCTTTGTAAAAAATAATATAACAAATGTAGCCCTTTAATTCGGTCAATCCACTTCGTGCTCGGTCGATATGCTTTTCTGTGAAGTCGATATATCTATGGATCGACCTCATCAAAGGGCTATATTTATATAATATATATATATATATATAGGAACTAGAAAGCAATGATTAATCATATCGATATGAAAGCAATATCAGGCAGTGTGGATTCATGTGTGTTAAAAATAATACTCACGTTGGTAAGGTAGAGAAGGAAGGGGTTCAAGATTTTAGAAAAACCATTAAAAAAATATTGAAAAATTATTCCAAGAATACCCAAGTTATGATTGGTCATACATGTATTGGTATCGATGTATCCTCAGATGATGTAGATTCAAATTAGTTAAAATCACATCCCCTTGGGGAAATGTGGGACCGCGGGGGAGGGGATAAATGTGAATATTTCGGGAAAAGAATATGCCTATATGAAAGAAGAATCATACTGACTCAGCTGAGGGATGTGGTCAATAGTCCTTTTTTCTTTCCTTTTACTTTCTCGCCTTTCTTTATGTGTTTGTACATGAAGAGTTAATGTATGGAAGTGTGATTTGCTTTTATGAAAGTTTCTGAACAATTACATGTGTTACATTGAATCCAAAAAAGTTTCTAGCTTCAATCATTGACTGTAAAAAGATGACATGCATGTATTATAATGTTTTTTAACTGTGTGTAAAACTTCTAAATCACAGACGCCGGTCTCAAACCATTCTTTTAAAACTACCTCTATTTTATGTAAAAACAGGTAAATAAATTATTATGAAATTCGATGAAGCGAGTTTTTTTCTTTTAATTTTACCCCTTCAAACCAAGTTTAGGGGGTATACCGTAAATCTGGAAATTTTTACTGTAGATAAATTTTTAGCAAATGTGCGCATGCATTGCATTCGCAAAAATATTTTTCTTAAAAATAAATCAACATGTGAAGAATTTTTTTCTGAGAACTCGTGTCTTTTTTAACTAAGTGAATAGGCGGCGGTAAGCACTGGTCATTTTTAAAAGAAACCTGTTTACACTAGTCTACTATATAACTACAAGTTAATTACCCGTGCGTGTAAATTGTCCTCATTATATGCAATATCGTCGGATGATTAGACAAGCACTGAGGCGGTATGCCCCTTTTTAATTATTTTCATCAATTAATTTGCCAATAAAGAGAGAACTGTCATTTTATCCAACCGTATATCAACACGGACGATAACTTAAACTAAGTGTATTTACTAGAAAGTTCCAAATGTAAACGCGGCGTGTAAATTTTAGGTGAGAAAAAACCAAACGTTGAGAAAATAAGTTTTATTTTTTTCTTCATTTGGATTATTCTTTAGGTCAAAAGGCATCCTCTAAATGTTTGTTATAATTGATTTAGATTATTTTTTTCAGTGCAAATCCTTCTGTATTTTTATCAAAATTGTTTCGGAGCGATTTTGCAATCGCTTGCCACGTTTCGAGTATATTGGTGGTATTCTAACCACAGGGACTTGCTCCCGGCGTGTAATAATTATTCATTTAAAAAATCATATACCGTAGCTTTTTTTTTATTACGGTATATGATTTTTTAATAAATAATTATTACACGCCGGGAGCAAGTCCCTGTGTTCTAACTGGGCATATTATTTGAAACATAACCTGTTATGGAAATCTTCAATGATTTTTATTTTTAGCACCAGTGACAATTCGCAAAAATTTGAAGCGTAAAAATTAATCAACAGCTTTTTGACCCAAATTCGAAAAAATAAATCGACGTAAAAATTTCCAGATTTACGGTATTGGAATCAGATTGTTCGTCTGTTTGTCAGTCTGTGTTTTGTTAGTCTGATATCAAATCCAAATAAATCAAGCTCAGATCGAATTACAGAATGACACATGCAATTATGCATTATGATTGCATTACAAAGGAGAAAGTTAAGATCCATTCATTCCTTGATAGCATCTTGATAGCATTAGTTGACATGCATCCAGTCAAAGGTTAATTTAATGAATTCTATGTAGGAAAGCTAGCTGTCTCAATCATTTCAGTGTTAGAGCATATCTCTGATCAAGCAGCTTTTATCTGAATACTTTGCAATTGGCAATTAGACAGAAGTGCTGGCCAGTTTAAATAGCATTTTTAATTTGATGGCCAGTCTCCTATTTCTAAAATCAATTTGGTATAGATTAAATTTTTAAGACAATTAGTTAAAATTGATAAATCTAAAAACTTTTTTTTTTAAAATATCAAGTGACCAATTTCATATTGAAGGATATGTGCGTACATGTACTATGTATATATTGCATATTTGTCTATCTTTATTCATGATAATTCAACCAGTTGATGATTATTTGTTATAATTAATGCTTAAACCACATAGGATGTTTAAACCATTTTTATAAGGAGTGGAAAATTATGGAAATCCTTCTAAAAGTTGAGAGGATTTTCTTGCACTCTTAACTGTTTATAATAATTGAATGAAATATATTTAACAATATTTGATGTTAATTTTATAATGTATTTGATATAAATTTAGGTAGATTATTTTGATTTTTATTTTGTATAATGAATTTTTCAACAATCAATTTGCAGAGTATATCATGACAAATAGTTGCAATTTACTTTTTCAATGAAATAAAAAAACTGATTCATTGATTAAAAAAATATAATAAGCAATTATATTTTCACTCAAAATGTTTCTAAGAAATTAGTGAATACCTCTTAATAGATCCATTAATATTTGTGAATTTACTCTTAGCTTCTCTGAAAAACCCAGCGGGGGTATTCGTCCCTATCTGCTTATTTTTAGTTCACCTTAGTCAAATCTGCTGACATTGTCGTTAATAATATTAAACTACTAGAAGAATTTCTTTTTAAAAAAAATGCGTCAAATAATAAGCGGATGGTAAATTTCCCTTGATTGAGAGAAGAATCAGCAATGTCGTTTAAAAGCGGTACTATGGGATCCATGCCTTTTTGTCAGTGTTTTTTGGGGAGAAAAGAATCCAGGTTGCATGATTTACCTTGTGTTTTATCTATTTCGGATCGAACTTCAACTTCTGTATCACCAGTTTAGTTTTACGCCAAGTTTTAGTCTTCTAAATGTGACATCTTTTCGATGACGTAGAAACGTATTGCAATTTAAAGTTACGTGCAATGCATTGTGGTCACGGCACAAGTGTCCTTTCACATCACTCAATGAATGATTTTTGACATGAGGACATTAATATAATGGAGTAGATTAATGTATGTAAGTGTAATAAGTAAGTTTAGAATGCTTGTGAACCTGGGTCGCCCCATACATGTGTTGTGCAAGATTGCAGTTAAGGAATTGTAACAGCCTACATGCCTTAGGATCACTAGGTTTGTCAACATGAAGTTTAAAATCACAAATCACATGTGTTTGAAAGCTCTAGTGGTAATATATATATCGTATTCTGATCTTAATTTGTGTCCCATTATGTACATAACTTACTAAAAAGTCACTGTTTGTTAGGGTGAAATATCCCTTTGCTCCAGATTTCCCAATTTTTTTCCCCAACCATTAATTTTCATCAACAAGAATTGCTTTAGATTCAAATGGGAAATAGTTCGAAGCATGAAGCGTTGCCTACCTTTTCAGAAATGAATATTAAGTCAAATCATAATGTGAAGAACAGTTGATTAAGTAAATAAAAAGATCATTTTTTTATCTTACAATAAATGAGAAATGTGGGGTTTACACTATATATGTAAATAATATACTGGACCAGAAAAAGTTAAGGATCATCAAATTAAATATGTTTTACAAATACTGTATCATAGAAAATAGAATGCATTTTTAATTTTAGTATCATATTTTATATTTAAAAAAATGAAAATTAAACATTGGATGTGATAAATTTGTTTGAACACACGCTACGAATTGTTTATTACGGTCACTTTAGAATTCGGCATGTTAGGGGTAGACCTGAAATGAGATTTTTTTTCCAGAAGAGTCAAATTACGTGACTAAAATTATTTCCAGTGTTTTGTATGACCTCCCTGCGAGGCACTGCAGAGCAGACCCATACTGCCCATCAGCCGTCCAAGGCTAGCCTGAGGGATTTGTTGTCATTCCTCCTGCAATACTGTCTGAAGCTCCCGTTGATTTTGGGGAAGTGTAAGACGAACTGAAATGCGTTGCTAAAGAACGTTCCAGGCATATTCAATTAACTTCAGGTCTAGAAATCGACTTGTCGGGTCCATAGGCTAAGTTGTTTCACTTTCCATGTATTGGTTTACGAATCGGGCTCCATGATGTTGAGCATTATCGTACATTCAGATGAAATTCTTACCCAGAGTACATGCAATACGTCTAGCAATAGGATGAAGAAAATCATTTCGGTATTTTAAACCTGTCAGGTTGCCTTCAATAATGTGCAGATCAGTTCTGCAGTCAATACTTATGTCTGCCCAAAACATCACCAAACCTCCTTTTACTCTGTATTGTTTAGAAATGACATAATCAGCATATCTTTCCCATTTTGAAATCAAACAAGTCGTCTGTCATCATGGAAGTCAAAACGAAATAGGGACTTGTCTAAAAAGAGAACAGAACACCAATGACGTTATCGCCAATTTTCTGTGTTTTGTTGCCAACTGCTGTCGATTTCTGCGGCACTCTAATTTTAATACAGGACGTACAGCTGGTCGGCAAGCCTTGAGAATTGCTTCCTGAAGTCTGTTTCAAACTGTTTGAGAAGAAATCCGTCTGTCCGTTGCACTCAGATGGCCAGTATTAAGCTTAACAATACTTTAGAAGCGGTGCGTCTCTGCAAAATTGGCCGTGAAAAATCCTCACGGACTGCCGTAGACATGGGATCTTCTGATTTTAGCCTTTTTGGACAATTTACTGCCTGTAAATATCGGTTCAATAACCGTTAATTTCGCATTGTGAAAGATAAAGTCTCTTTGCATCGTGACGTTGCGTTTTGCCAGCTTCCAGCATCCCTGCTGCTTTGGAGTTTTCTTCCATACTCATATGCCTCCTCATACCGTCTTATCACCAGTTCTAGCCAGATATACTGAAATTTTCTTATGTTCATTAAAGAAAACCATCTTTGATACTTCTATGCTTCCATTGTTGCACTTCCTTTTTTAATGCCACGTACTTTCTTGACCAATATGTCTCAAAATTCATTAAACACGTGTGACTTAGGTATCGAATCGTGTTAATAACGTGTTATAAAAACGACATAAGCCTTGTTGTCACATAAAATCATGGGTATGAAAGTATTATTCTTGTGTAAAAATATGATCCCTAATTTATTTTGCCCAGTATATTTACTCTCATACCTAACTAATTCACATTCGAAAACGTACTGAAGCATTGCTTTTTAAATCAGATTATCAAATTGTTTTTCTTTGCTTGTAAAATAATATGTGTCTATCAACAAGAGTTATATTTCCATTATCGACCATGAAAATATTTTCTTAATGAAACAAAATATCAATCACACTATTATAAACAATTTTGCATCTGAATTTTCTGTAACAATTAAATGATTTATACGTTAAGAGATTATACATATCTCAATTTACAAATGTTAAAAGGAACGGAGTAAAAATGTTTTAATTTGGTAATTTATTGTAAATAATTAATGAAAATATTGTCAAAAGAAACTAGAAATCAACATCAACACCATAATTCAGATTTCAGTTGACTATAGAATGGCCCTAATTATTAAGTCAGTACAATTTGACATGATAATTCTTTAAACTTCAAGGAAAAATGTCCTCAGAAAGTTATCTCTCTTATCAGAGGGATGGATTTTGCACCTTAAACCATTCAGAGAATAAGAAGGTGCTGTCTGTAAATAAAACATTAATTGACTCGTACATGTATCATCTTTTCAAACTGTAACTTCTATGTTCAAATTGAATACATTTATCCTACCCTGTGTTTAAACGGCAACACAAATTCCTTTCTTGAAAACACCTTAACAAAATAGACTATAATTAACTGAAGTAAATAAGTAAATCAAAGTTTTCAAAGTGATCACTTAAGTTTATCAAATTAACAAAACAAAACACAGCAACGTTAATATATAATGATCAATACGCATACAAACAATCTTTTGTCGTGAAATTGATTGATTTAAAATTGAATATCGAATGTTAAATTCCAAAAGGCAATGTTAAAAAGACGAAGATAAGAATCTTTGTTTGAAGAGAAAAATTATTAAATAGAATATACCCATAAAACATTCAGGATAAGCCAAACCTTTTACGATATATTTTTTTTTTACTTTTTCAGAATCTTTGTACTTTTACGCACATCATAACAATTTTATAAAATATATTATGGACCTCGATGCTGGTATAAAAACTCAAATACCATTTCTTGTTTCTGAACTTATTACAATTATAGTACTGTGTAAATGTAGATATAAATGTAGAACCTTATTTGTGTAATGTGTTAAAGGCTGACAGAGTGCATGTATGTGTGAATTTTGTATCCTTCTCCGCTGTGTTTTGCTTCGTTCAGCTCAAATATAATATTCACATGGATATTGATATTTAGCGGAATGAAACGGAAATAAAGAATCATGCTATGATGGTAAAGCATGACAACTCTGTTTACTGTATAGAAGATATATTTAAAAAATAAGCTATGTTCCCCCTTTGTGTATTTTAAACTGCACTTTATGTTATCGATTATGTAACCCTTCCCTTTTAGATGTTTTCAAATATATCGTTATCGACTAATTCATAAATCGAAAACGATATATCTAAGAACGGCATATGGAGACAAAAATGTTACATTATCGATAACATATAGTACATAATAGAATACATCAAGAGGCTCAGGGGTATTACAGCGATTTTGAGTATCATGTAACAACTTTCCATCAAATTAATTGATTCATCTTAAGTTTCATAGATATTATTTTATACCATCATCTTCAAATATATTAGATATACCTTTTTAGCCATGAGTCTATTCTGCTCTTTTTTTGCCAAACGGATAACATAACACATAGTTTGTAGAAAAAGAGCATTTATTATTGAAAATGCAAAAAAAATAATTCACATCTTAGAGTACATATGATACATGTAAAAATCTTAGGCACAAAACAGACAGTAAATCTCATCTAAAAAATATCTCATTACATGTATACAAAGAAAAATGTATGTGCTTACGATATATACACAGTACAAATACGGACATAAAATAACAAATGTATTGCCCATTGGACTAGTTATGGCAAAAAAGATTGCTAAATTAGGCTTCAATGGTAAATACTGTATTTATCAAACACATTTATTGTGCCACAAAACTTTATGACTATGTAAAAAGCATAGTGTTAATGTGGAAAAATTCATTATATATAAGTATTTGAATATAACAATTTCATCATGTAATACAAGCATGAAACATGTATGTAAATTCACTTAGAATCTTCATTTTAGTACATTTTAATGTACATATTCACTGGGACTTGAATAAAAATACTTATCAAAAGCAATTATAAAGAGGAATGCCATAAATAAGCACTCAAAATTTTAAACTTGCCCACCAACCATATCAGAGCATATTACTTTTTTAACCTTTATCAATTGTCAGTGTTCCCCAACCCTATAAGGGTAAACAATTTTTTTTGCAAGTAACACATGACAAAACATTCGGGCCCCAACCATATAGGAGCCCAAGAAAATTATGTGCCATTAAACTTCAGCATTGTTTGCGATTACATAATTTTAATCACACATAGTCTTATTACACGTCCTATTAACAAGAGTTACAAACCAACTTCAATCACAAATAACTTGATTTACTGTTATGTTCCTCTCACTGGTGCATGCGCGCGTCGCATGACTAATTTCTTGGCGTGGTTACCCATGTCCCATATATAGACAGGGTTTGAAAGATATTCACTCTGATGAATTCCATGCATAGGAGAAATAACGCTCATTACACAGGGACGTAGCATCCGGGGGGGCCAGGGGGGCCTGGCCCCCCACTTTTTTCCCCAACATAACCTTTACTATAGTAAACAACTTTTTCAGGTATTTTAAAAAAAAAAATTCTCAGGTTGGCCCCCCACTTTCAAAAACGATGCTACGTGCCTGTTACAGATGTGGAGGAGAGACATGAAGGTAATGAATTTTCACTTTTGGCGGGTATCGTCATATGAGCTTCAATAACTCATGAATTATTACACAAAATAAATGGGATTTTCGTCATATCTTATTGAAAGATGATTTTAAAAATAAGATAGGAATACTGAAAAAAAATTGAAAGGAAAAATAAATTTATTTCAGCTCAAACGTTTACCCTGCGTTTCCTTTTCCTTTCAGTATATAATTTATTGTTTGTACAATGTCTTATCTTATATCCAAATGAATGTAATTACTTTTTAAAGTAATTAGCCCATGCCTGGTAATGACTTGTTACGTTTTGATTGTATGATAACGGATAATCAGATAATATACAGCTCAACAAACTTTTTAAGCTCACATTGTTTTCGCACAAATTAAGGTCACATTCTTGTAATTAAAATTTCCATTTTGGAACTGCAATACAATGGTACAACCATTCGTTACATTACATATATAATGTCAAGCATAAATGTCTTTTTAACTTATCATCTTAGGTTTCCAAAGCGGATATTTTAAAGGAAAATTTATGAGTAAAAGGTAGGATGATTCGACAATACGATTCTAACATAGGTTTTTACAAATTGTATAAAACGAGCTTTCCTTGATCCCATGTAATTGAAATTTTTAAATATTTTTCCTAAAGTTGAGTATTTAAAAAAATCTTTGCTCATTTACCATACTCCTCTTAGTTTCGTCGAAATGTAGTAGCGAAAAGGGATGATATTGCAAAAGGAAACCACATTAAATGTAGGATAATGAAGTATGGTTTATTTTTTTAAATAGTAAATTCCTTCTATGAAAAGGAAAATTCTTATGCATTTACGGTTTGAAACGTTCATATTTGCAGTGGGATGAATCTTTTATGATTCTAGACTTTAGAAGTTGACTCTTAGAAATCCCACCTTATTAACATAAAAAGCAGTCAAACATATGAAAAATATTGTTACCACACAGAGTTAAAGAGTCAATATGTACAGAAAATACAAGTTACAGTAGATGAACAGTGCCCATCTCTACGTTTCTGCCAAGAGCTATTGTTTTCAAAAGAACGGATAAAAGGACAGCTGCAATTGGCAAGAAACTACAACAATTCAAATGAGAATAGTTGTTATATTTTAGCCATGAATATATCAGTTATATCAATTGATTTGTGTGAATTATGTTTCAGTAAATGAAATAAAACTCAAATTATGTTAACAAATATTTTAAAATGTATTTGAATGCTCACAGTACCTCTAGTCCAAACTATACGGGCAAAAAATGTGTGATCAAATTTCTCAAGAGATGTTTTGTTTTGTACACTAGAACAAAGTTTTAAGGATTTAGAAAAAAATGAATTTGAGGGAAAATTTGACCTATCAACTGTGTCGTACCTTAAATACTGAGATGTAATACAAGTAACTAGAGTTGGTGAATGAAGAGCATTGGAAAACAAGAAGAAATTAGTCCTACATTTGTTTGCCTCATTTGTGTTGAAACCATCATGTACATCTTAATGTAACTTTCAAAAAGAATTGAAGACACTCAATAAACATGGTGTGGGTGGGTTATATAGTAATCAAAAGGGTCCGTCTGTCGTCCGTCTGTTACGCTTTTGGGTACCAACCTCTTATCCGCAACTCCTCTTATACCACAGTTAAAACTTTTACAGAATCTTAAAAACATATTGCCATTGTGCATATCGTATTTTACTTTTTGATCAGACGCAAAATTTGGATTCCCCACAGCAAAACATGGACACTGTCAATATATTCATGTTTGAGAGGGGGGTGTAATTCAGTCAGCTCCTTGCTCACAATACCTCTAGTTTTTAATATATTGGCTATTTATTCAACTGAGTACTGCATAACCAATCATAATTACTACTTGCAATTATAACCTGGTTTCAATAAAAGGAAAATGAAAATCCCATGTACAAAAAACACAAAAAAATAATTCGAAACAAAATACAAATATGATCTTTAACTAGAAGACTTGTTGTTCACAGAATAATTAGAGGTCTTTCCATCTTCTTTGAACTTCAACTTTGTTTTATATCTGACTCATTAAAATTTGATTTCATGAAAAAAAACAAGATTAGCTTAAAGGAAAAAAAAATGAAAATAAAAAAGAAATGACCTTGACCTTTGACCTTGAGGAAATGTTCAAGGTCAAAGGACAACGATCACGTTCCAATTGTCCTCATGCCTCTACGACGTATTTTTTTATGTAATAACATTTAATAGTAAGCGCTAAAGCGTTAAACGCCAATAACTCAAAAAGGGGTCATAAGATCTTTCTGCAATTGTACATTAAAGTTTTTAGTGCCTCTACGGTCTACCATTCGGAGTAATAGCGATAACAATGATTTTTGCATAAGGGGAACTTATTTTTAAAAGGGTCAATCTTAAGAGACAACAGTAAAGTAAAATAGGAGATGCACAATGGCAAAATATAATAAAGATTCCTTGAAAGTTTTATTAAGATTTGGTAATAATTATTGCTCCCAATATGAGAATTAATATCATGAGACAAACTTACATTGTGTGAATTAGTGAACAGTTTGTCAAAGAAAAAATCAACATCAGTATCGTGTAACCTGAAATACAAAGTGTAGCGTACAAAAGATTCATTTTTATGCGCCTGGATCGATAGATCCGGGGCGTATATTGTTTTTGTCTTGTCTGTTTGTTTGTTTATCTGTTTGTTTGTTTATCTGTTTGTCTGTCTGTCTGTTGTCAAATTTAACCTTCACCAAAACTTTTGAACCATAAGAGATAGAGACTTCATATTTGGTATGCATACTCCACTAGTAAAGTTCTTTCAAATGACAACAAGGTCAATGATTTTGTTACCTTGACTGTGACCTCTATGCTGAAAAAAGCTTTTTCCACTTTTTGCCAAAACTTTTGAATCATTGGAGATAGGGACTTCATATTTAGTATGCATACTCCACTTATTAAGTTCTTTTTAACAACACCAAGGTCAATGACCTTGTGACCTTGACTGTGTCCTATATGCTAAAATAGTTTTTCCCACTTTTTGCCATAACTTGAACAATAGGAGATAGGGACTTCATATTTAGCATACATACTCCACTAATTAAGTTCTTTCAAACAACACCAAGGTCAATGACCTTATGACCTTGACTGTGACCTATATGCTAAAAATATCTTTTCCCACTTTTGCCATAACTCTTGAACCATAGGAGATTGGGACTTCATATTTAGTATGCATACTCCACTAATTAAGTTTTTTCAAACAACACCAAGGTCAATGACCTTGTGACCTTGACTGTGACCTTTAAACCAAAAATAGCTTTTTCAAACTTTGTTGACGCCGGGCGCATAGTGTTTCACAAAGACATCTTGTTTGACTCAAAATTGTCGGCCGTTTTTCAAATTTAAGGAAAATGACTGGTTTAAACTAAAGATTCTGTGAGCAATGAGCTTACTAAGTGATACCCTCGCCTCCCATATGAAAATAATGGCAGTGTCTAATTTTTGCAGTGGGAAACCCAAAATATGTGTCGGATCAAAAAGTAAAATAAGCGTTGCACAATGGCATTATGTAATAAAGATTCTGTGAAAGTTTCATCAAATTTCATTAAGTTGTACGAGAGTAGCTGCGGATAAGAGGTGTGTGACACAAAGCTAAACAGAAGGATGGACGTACAGACTGACGGACGGACATACCGATTACTATATCTGACCTCCCTCTTTTCAAGCAGGGAGTATAATTATACTGTAAGTTTGAATAATTGCAAGGGAATTTGCTTTTATTGACATATACTTTCTTACAGATTAACAAAATAAAGTTTTGGGCAAATTGTCTAATTCAAAGAACATTCTAAAAAATAAGATTAATTTGCAATAATGATATCGTGTTATCAATTTGATAAGTGAATATTTGATTTTTTTATTTATTGTGTCATTTTGTTTTTTCAAAAGCTTTTGTTTAAAGTTCTACAATTTTATAAAGTTTTTACATTTATATTTAATCACAAATATTTCCTGTTAGCTCGCATCTGTTCGTGAGCACACGAGAATTGAGGAAAAATTAGATATCGTCCACTTAAACAGCCGTGTTTTATTGAAACATAACCTATCTTGGGCACAAGAAATAACAGCTTACATTCTCGTCCCATAATTCAGATCTCGCACAATTGAAAATGTAAATATAAATACAAAAGGATTACGATGCTTAATTTTAGTGGTATCCTTCCTTCTAAGTGCATAAAACAAAATATTTGTACGACAGATGGTTTGAAGTGAAGCATTTAAAATGTCATGTCTTTTTTCTGTGTTAATTTTAGGCGTTTTCCCCATATTTCCTTCACAGGAGGGTCCATGCAGAGATAACAGGTATTTTTGCCGTTGAAATTTTAGTTTGATTTTTCAGTTCTTTGTTTTACATTGTAAATAATAATTACAATATGCCTTTTTATAGGAATATTTACGTTTGTATTTTTCACTATACATGTATCCATGTAACACTACATAGGCGTCGAAACCGGGGAGTTAGGGGGGCCGACCCCACCCCCCCCCCCTTTTGCAAAGATATATATAATATAAGCATTGGGGTTCACTTTTTTGTGGTGGATTAGCACCCCCCTACTTTCAATTACCCCCCCCCTCCAACACCCACACACTTTTAATTTCCTTCCGACGCCAATGCACTATTTGAGCAGGATTTATACAATAAAACAACGATTTTTAATTTTAGGAAGTCTTCTCACCAGTCGCTGCTGACAAAGTAAATAACACGCGTGGGCTGCATGATTTTTAAAGGAATAACTGTCTTATTTTTCGAATTCATTAAGTGATTAATGGATTGGCTTGTGTGATAATTTGCATGAACGCCCAAGGCGTTTTACATAAAATTATCACACAAGCCAATCCATTGATCATCTTCATGAATTCGAAAAATAAGACAGTTATTCCTTAAAGAACCACGAACGATAGTATTGTTCTCCCGCCTAGCTGTAAGTCAATTTTCAAAAGTTAACATATTTGAATGATTTTCAGAATTTTTATAGATATTTATATGAATTTTCATAAAACGTTACTTTTTTGGGATACCAAAGAAAGATAACTCTATAATTATGGTAAAACTTGCGTATTTCACTATAGAAATCAATGAAAAACGGAAAATATTTTTAAAACATCTTTCCCCCCCATGAAACAAAAATTCCTTTTTACAGGTAATATAGACTGTCATTTTACAAATTTATGCCAAAGCTTTTTGTGTTTCACGGGGGGGAACATATGTTTATAGACAAAAAACGAAAAAATGTTGATTTTTCACCAATTCTAAAGCTATTTACAACTAAATAATTATATTTAAATAATTTATATATGTTTTATTTATTTGTGTAAAGCATAAGAAAAGATATGAAATACATTTAATCATATTTAAGACTATTTCAAAATAAAGTGATTCTTTAAAGTTCGATTTCACTAGAAAATATCGTCTACCCCCCTTTTTTGAGAGCTGAAATTAATGATCATTTACTATCTAGAACTGGAATTAAAATGATTAATCAATTACCATAGAACTGTTCTTTGTACTAAACCAAGATTTAATGGCCAAATTGCCATTAAAATTGAGTTTAAAGGGTGCAAAATGTAGGCGGGAATCAAGAGTTAGAGTACGTGGTTCTTTACATGCTTTGATTCAGCCAATCCACGGGCTCCAAGCCTGCTTCTCTCTAGGTGCTGTACCGCCCTGCACGTGTTTTTTTTTTTTTTTTTTTTTGAACCGCGCCAAAACATTCATGAGGAAATAAATTACATTTACAATTGGTAATTTTATCTCGGACAAAGATATTGGAAATGTAAATATTAAACTGCGCGGGTTGGTGCTGTGCAACGTTTTTACAAAGTACAAATGATTGACAGTTGAGTTCTCTTACGTATCCTTCCTAAGAGTCACGCTTAATATGAAAAATGAAAAAAAAAACTTCAGTTATATCAATGGTACTAAAAGAATAGCTGACTGAAATTTGCTATAGAAATACATTTTCCTTGGTCCTATCTGAATAATAATTGTCAAAGTAAACAATAACAATAGACTATAACAATAAACTCAATTTCCAATAAATTATCAAACCATTGATCGATCAAATTTATTTGTAATGTCAGTGTATCTGCAGACTGAATGGTTTAACTAACAGTTCCGTTGTTTCCCGACACATTCTGCATCTACCTACATGTAAAACACCATAAAAATCACAAAGTGACAGATTCACATTACGAGACACAAACTCAAACTACTCTCACCAAGACACCATAGCTATCAACAAGATACCCTTTTACGTTTGGTTAGACACAAGCTAAAGTCACCGAGACACCATAGCAAGTAACAAAGACACTAGAGTACTAAGTCTCTCAGGTGATTGGTCTAACAAATTCCGAGACAGCGCAGGTACCCTTTCCAAGTCACCTTACTCCGACAAAGGGTTACAAAGTAGACGAACTTAGATTGATTCCTTTATTTTTTCTCTAATGTAAATGTCATATCATATCTTTAGAAAATATTCTTTTTGTAACAAATGCACAAATGCAAAAACATGGGATAAAAAAATCATTCTTTTGAAGGGCCCCATGAGATTTGATCACAGGGGTATTGTGTTTACATTCAGATAAAAACTTATTTCGTAAATTACAACTGCAATGCTTTAACATACATTAAGCCGATTTATCAAATTATGTTCTTTTCTCGAAAAAAAATTACTTGTCTTTTAAAATATGTACATTTTTCTATAAAATATATTCTAAGTTTTATTGATTTTAATCTATGAGCGTACATTTTTGACAGAAATCACGGGTGTTGTTCTGGTACTTCTTGGAATATCAGTCTTCAGAAATGTACAGGTTAATTTTTCTAAGTGAATTTTCTCGGAAAAAAATGCTTTCTGTGACCTACTTTTCAATGCCTTTTTTAACCTTTGCATGTATATATAAGTTTATGTGAACAAATAGTAAAATTTTGACCTGGCCTTCTGGACCCCAGGCCTCCATTGCTATATTGGTATCATGATGATGATCCAGTTGGCCTAGAAATGTTAAACGTTCTCACAACTTGTACAGAAAATACTATTTTTTCTTTTAATTTACTATTTGGCGTGAGCATTTAAATAAAAAAAAAATGAATTAGATAGTTACGCATTCTATTACATATTTTGTAAATTAAGATTTTTTTTCCAAAATGAAATGATTTTATGCATACATTTATTGTAATATGGGAATAGGGGTGTTGATGCAGTATGTTTCTGACACCGTTCATAAGAAATCATCACAAAGTTCTACACGATGGTGGCCTCTTTAAAAAGTCTTTTAAAAAATCATAAATCAGAAATTAAATCAAAGATATTAATTTAGAGATATTGTAATGCTAACTTCAAGCGTATTTCGTGTAGTATTGGTGCACGTGGCTAAAGGTTCTTTCTTAATACTACGTACTATATTAAGTAGCTTGATTCAGAGCAGTTTCAGTACTCTATGTCCTCTTTTAGGTTCCGCTTTTTTTTTTTAATAGCGTTGCTACGCATGGGCCTGTGCAACCTACGTAAAGGAAAGTATCATTCTAATGTTTCAAATGTGCTTGTCACTTCACGAGGAACTGTCTATACTATTTGCCACCAAATAAAAACAATTTCCTTTAAAAAAAAAAAAGGGCATTTGAATATAAAAGGAGACACGTGTGTGGCAACGCACTTTGAAAAAAAATTTTCAAAGTGCGTAAAATTTTTCAAAGTGCGTTAAATGTTTGACACACTCAACGCAGTTTGAAATTTTTTTTTTCAAAGTGCGTTAAGAATGCACATAATAATTTTTTACCATGGAGGCATTTAACGCACTTTGAAAAAAAAGATATGAATGAAAATAAAAATTCTAGACTTAGATTTTAGTAATAGAGGAAATCAAATTGTAATAATTATATCTTTCGAAAAACGTTTTAAAATTTACATGAACTCATTTAACCTCATTGTGAACAAGGAGAAGACAAGTAGAAGGTCTCTCATCCCAACTATTTTTCTTAAACATTGTACACAGCCGTCGGTAGCAAATTGAAAGTTGACCCCACAGGTAAGCCCCAATTTTTAATGCATGTATTTATTATGTATATCTTTGCAAAATATTTATGTGCCTACATGTAACCCCCCTTTCCGGTACTGATGCCTATGCTACACCCAAATATATGTGTTTACATAACTGGTATGACGTTGAAAACTTTTAATAAATTTAAGTTTACATAAAATGCATGCAAACTTGAAAAAAAATTAGTACAGTAAAGCTTTAAAGCGCGGAAGAATTTTCTAAGTATGGAAACATCAAAATCGCTCACTTTCATATCCCGATGTGACCTCTTCACAGAAGAAATATCAAACAGGTTCAATTATTTATCATACCTAAGATTTGCAGGAATATTGACAAATCCATACACAATTTTTCAAAGTGCGTTAATATGGTCCATATTAACGCACTTTGAATTTTTTTTTTATTTTTTCAAAGTGCGTTGACTTGGTCCCAAAATTTAACGCACTTTGAAAATTTTTTTCAAAGTGCGTAACTTTTCAAAGTGCGTTGTAACACACGTGCTTAACGAGGCTCGGGGTGGCAGCCATTTTCAGACTAATTCGATCTCCTTTAAAAGAAGAGCTCAATATAGAGATATAAAAAATGATAAGATTTTAAAACTAAAATGTTGCAATTTTTTCTTTGCCAAATAATTGATGAAGTTTAATATACTATATCTAAAAAAAAAATAGTTAATTCTGGTGGTTAATTTTTGGTTTATTTGTTGACCCCCCAGCCTCCTTAATTAAATGTTTGCAAATAGACCACACCTGGAAAAATGATCAATTCTCGAAAATGTTGACCGTGTTTTATTTTTCTACATGTAGCAACCAATGCCACGCCTTACTGAAAGTCCAAGACTGAAAATTATATTAAGTCGCATGTCAACAGAATTGCACTGCATCTTGCAAGTATGTGGATGCTAGGCACTGGTATTAGTATGTAATTCAAAGTTACGTACTCTAAAAAGATTGTCAGCTTGCATGTTAACATAATTTTCCTGCAGACATAATGGGCCTCTCTTTGTTTCTTTTAATTTGTGGGTTTTTTTTTTTTTTTTGTTTTTT